>BGPR01010177.1:0-53749 GCA_013235015.1 Araneus ventricosus
CAACACCACCTATCTCAATTTTATGAAATTTCGAAGAATTCAGAAAACTGTTTCTGAATTTTTTTTCACAACTGGTAGGCACATGCGGTATCATGTTCATGTCAGATGGTTAAAAAAAAAAAAAAAATCAGAAATATTCGTTATTGGTTGCGAAAAATTCAGATTTTTCTTTCTCTTTGAAATTTCAAAGTATTGTGATCGTCAAAAAATTTTATCTAGTTATTTTGTGATAAATATTCTCTTTTTGAACTTTCCCGAGTCGGAAAAAAAAAAGTTTGGGGGGAATTATGTTGGTCTGACTGTTTGCGAACTCCATTTCTCAAAGAAGCAACGAAATTGACGGATGAAATTTGATATAGTGTTCCTTAAACATCGATAGACTATTGATACTATAGAAGCCAAGTCCAATGGCGGACTGGCCAGGTTGCCAGCATGCCCGATGGCAAGTTGGCCCTTACACATAAGTCAATATGGCCCCCCCCCAGGATATTAAATTAAATTTAAAAGAACTTTGTCTTTAAATATTTTGAAATACATTTTTTGAGTGAGGAATAATCTATACTTATAAAAGGCAATGTTTGTGTGTGTGTCCGTGATGCACAGACGAATGTATCGCACTTACAACCATGAAATTTGGCACACAGGTAGTCGTAATGGTAACTGAATGCACCTCGAAGCCGGAATTTTAAAATTTAATCTAGAAAATGCTTTATTTAATGTTTTGTGTTGTTTTGGGTGATTTTTAGCATTAATTTCTCAATAGCATGACTTTGGATAATTGTACGAAAAAATTAGATACACCATCGGAAAGCAATCGATTTACGTTCTAATAAAGTTTGTTTCGTACGTCTAACGTAAAATACTAAATTTTTGAGAATTTTTTGAAAAATAGTCACTTTTGTGGTAATTTTCAGTTCAGATTTCTTAAAATTCTCGCATCCGACATTCTAATAACGCTATCCTTTTCAATTTTTTTCAGATTATGACTGGAACGTTTCTATCGGATTTAAAACTAGAACGGTTAAAATATCTTTTTCATTTTTTTTAAATCAATTTTTTCCTGGTCAGTTCAAAGAGATTTTTCTCTAGCGAGCATTCTCTCGTGGAAGTTTCTCCAGAGCCTTCCCAACATGCATTGTTAAATTTCCTTGGTTGACGGTGCAGAGCGCAGGATTCATCATAACCTTCAACTGAATGACTTCGATTATTATTTTCGGAAGTGTTTTAACGTATTTATTTGTCTCGCATATTTTGCTCGCTGTATAATAATTGTTTCGGATTCACATACTCTGTATTGTTTTTCTACAGTTAAAATGTCATTATCATGAAGAAAAATAAGCGAGAAAATCAATAATATGTATCTTTAGTTTTGATTTTATTATCAAAACTTTTGCGTGTCAATGTAGGCGTTCTTTTTCCATTTTGTTGAAGTCCTGATTTCACGGGCAACGCCATGCGCATACTGCTAGTGTAATGATATTAGTGAAATTTTGAAGCTAAGGATCATGACCATATTAAGAAATTCATTTTCTGATATATTAGAAACCTATATTTTACTCTCTATTCAAATGGAATTGTTAGATTATTTCGATGCTGAATAATTATTGATAGATTTGCACAGTTATCTAGTGAACTCAAATGTTTATTGCCTTACTGTTAATGAAGTGGACCACGTCTAATACACTTCTGTACTTTTGAGTTGTTAATCTTTCACCTTAAGAAATATTTTTAAAAAAAATTGAAATTGGCAAATAATTTGCATTTTATTTTCAGTTTGGTTAAAAAAATTATCAAATTTACGATATAGTTCCAAAATTACAGTACAGCAACCAAAATTATTTAATATTCAATCATAAGACTGTAATTATGTTTGATATTTCTTATTTCCAATAATGTACAATACTTATAAATACTGAAATTAGTAATAAACATAACAGATTTTTAGACTAGACAAAGATTATATAAAATTATATTTATAATTAATTATTATAAAATAATAATAATATAATGATTAATTTATTATATTAGTTTTTATTATTAATTTCATTTATTATAATTGTAAGAAATAAAATAAAAAATATAATTTAAGATGACATTATAGATGTGATAGGGCCCCTTTTGACTCATGGCAATCACAATTTTCAAACCCAGTCCGCCACTGGATCCAAGTGTAAAGTATCAAATTTATAGTGCTAAGTATTCGAATTATAGTGCAAAGTATCCGAATTATAGTTCCATGTACTAAGTGCATACTATCTAAATTGAAGTGCAATTATATATTTCCCATTCTTAATTTTCAAAGATGAGACCGTGCCACTTTTTAGAAACTGAATCATGAACTCATCGGAAAACCTGGATGACAAGAATTATACAGATAATAGATAGCAAGAATAAATTCATCTGTTTGTTGCAATAAGTATAATCTTTTCATACTTGCATTATCTCGTTGCTATTATAAATCACAGGGATAGTTGATTCAAATAGGCTTTTGTTACGTATAAGTATTATCTCTTTATAATTATTCTCACACTTGGTTGGCCACATGGTTTTTCAACTTTTTGCACATGAAATCACTTTTCATTACACACAAAAATGCTTTCTGGACTAGAGTCTTTCATTTTTGAAGAATAAAAATAAACAAACAAAAGGTTAATTAATTATAAATAAAAAAATAATTTCATCATATTATTTACTGTATTTCTTGACGACTATAACTGCTCTTACACATACTGCTACTAAATAAGGAAAAGGGTTTGTATTATGAATTTGTGATTATTGATGATTTAAGCATTTCAATAAGATACTTAAATAAATATATTTGATAATGCATAAAGATATGAATTTTGGATAAATAATTGACTACTGTGGATATGTTTAAAAATTTTAGGAGTAGCTTCTTAGTTGATAAAATAAAAATAATCCACCATTCCTGATTCAGTGTCCTTAAGAATAGATTATAATGTTATAATTTGTTTTTTGTATTATTTCTCTCTCTCTTTCTCTCTCTCTCTCTCTCTCTCTCTCTCTCTATATATATATATATATATATGTGTGTGTGTGTGTGTGTGTGTGTGTTTGTATGTATTTATATATATTACTGAATTTCAAATCATAATCAAATGGGCGTTCTCCACACCCTTATTTCTTGGCTCTCAACCGGTAAGTTTTGCATGCTCGATAGAAACGAATCAACTGAGGAAAAATGAAGTCAAATGATGTGACATCACAGTGTCAGGACAAAAGTAACCGCTCATGCCCAATGGCAGCGATTGCGTGGGAAAAGTGGGGTAGGGGGGCATAAAAATTATTAATATCTAAAAGTACCCGACAGTATAATGGGTAGACAACAAAATTAGATTGCTTTCTTGAACACTATTGCTTTTTTATAATTCATAGTTTTAAGCAGCTTAAATGAAATCGAAATTTAATATTTCCCCCAAAAAAGTAGAGGGAGTGACCAACTCTCCGCCATTCCTCAGGTCATCTAACATTTTATTACACATTATATTACGCTGCGCCGTTACGCCACCTCTTTTTTTCTTCCTTTAAGATTCGCAAAGCGTTTCAAAATTAACTTGAAACAGTACTTTTAACATATATCACGTGAGCCTTCTTCTTTGATCGTAAGTTTCGTCGTCATTATAAACCCACAACGAAGAGAGGAAAGTTGAATTCTAATAAATCATAAAAAGGTTGTTTTATTTCGAAGGGACCGATAAAGCTTTAAAAAAATAAAAATATTATATATGGACGAATTTTCTGACTTGTTTATTTACATTAAAATGTCTTATTTACGTGTACGTCAAGTCGTAATTCCGGTGTAGTGCTATAGAATCTTCATAGCGGAAGTCTAAAAGTAATGCAAATAAAGACAAGGTTTTTAATTAAGTAAAGAAAATAGAAAACTGGTCCATAAAAGAGAATTTTTATTGAATAAGAAAAGGGAATCTTTTTTATTCACTATATTTCCCCCCCATTTCATTTGAGGTAAATTCAGTGTGATCAATCTGAGAAATGAAATGAGTTGAAGAATCTCATGGACAAATGTAAATATTTAATCTATGGGCAGATGATAACAGCCCTTCTTGCTTCAAATCCCATCACTCTTTAATTCAAATTTAAATATCTATGGGAAGATAGGTCATTATTTTGTATTTATTTCGTATCTGTGCCTCTTTTTCAAAACACGTACTTACATCTTTTGAGCTGTTGAAATTTGATGGTTATTGCATGAATTCGAGCTGCTGGTTTCTGACTGAGGAAATAAAATTGTCGTATATAATCTAACACTGAAAGAATGGCTACATTTATACCGAAGATTAGCTCATTGTCAAATCGTATTATTCGCATACTAGGCTGTAATCCTAGTCCTATGACATTACAAGGGACTAATACGTATCTGATTGGCACTGGCGCAAAGTAAGATTTTGTTGTTGTTGTTTGTGATGGTGTTCTTTAATTTCCCTTGTATTGTATGTAAAAGTTTCCCGCTTTGCTCACCATATTGCTAGAAATAAGTTCAGTTAATTCCCCAATTTTATTACTTATTTTAGACTATTAAAGGAAATTTTTTTTTTTTTTAGTTTGAAATTATTGAAGGAAATAATCTGTTTTTATAAAAAAAACCTAAGACTCAAATCTGTAATTTCTATAAATAAATTAAAATGTGAAATAATCTAATCAATTTCAAAGTGATTCCAAATGTACCATTACACTTCAAATCTTCTTAATTTAAATAAAAGTCATTGTGGGTAAGTTGTGCATCTCCTCCTAAACCACTGCACCACTTTCAATTAAACTTTGCACACTTATTATTTAAAACAAGGGGAAGATTACTGGCAACTTTTCAAATTGTGAAAGTGAATTAAACAGTCAGTTAATTAGAAATTAACTGAAACCATTTTTTTGCAGTAACTTTGAAGCAAAATTGTCCCACAAAAAATATTTTTATACCTTCTTAAACTTCAAAATTTTACCTTTCCAATAATACCAATTTTATATCTCTTCAACTTTCATTAATTTTTCAAAATTTAATAAATTATTGATTACGTGTGTGTGCAGAACATTTTGAATTAAAGCAAATTTATAGATGCTTCGTTGCTAGGCAACGGTGAGGCTTTGATCTAATCTACATTTATTTCTGTTTATCTTTGTAAATATTTTATATAAGAAGGGAAAGATAACTGTACACTTTTAAATGCCCAAAAGTTAATTAAAACTTCAGTTAATTAAAAATTAAGCAAGATTTTCCGTTTTTCCATGACTAATTAAAAAAAATTAAATTGTGTATAATATTTGCAATTTGTAACAATATTTTTTTTATTGTTGAAGAACATCAATCTATAATCATAGTCTAAATTTCTGAATTAATTAGGATCGTTATACCAATTAGAGAGAGGCATATAATTCCAGTTGGGAAAATGCTTAATTGACATAAAGAATTGTATTTTATGTGTTTTGAGTGAATAAATGTATCAAAAGATTAAATCATGCAAGAAGTTATTTGTTATGCTGAGAAATGAGAAGATGATACAAATTTACAAATTTATCCATTTAGCTGCTTCTTCATCTGTAACATATACTAGTTATCATGTTTAGATAATGCCTATCTGAGATAGCATGAGCAGTTTAGCATATGATTTATTGCCCTTCTGTTAATATTTCCTGATTAGTTACTCCAATCATTCTTTGCTAATTTATATTTATGAAATTCCAACATGCATAATATATTATGAAATTCCAATCTGCAATGGTCATAAAAGCAAAAAAAGTGTATAACCTTTTGTCAAGGATAAAGCTAGATGCTTTGTATACATTAGCAGACAAGATTTTATAAACATTTGACTTCTCCATTTAGTGTACAGAGTTTCTTAATTCTTATTTAAGTATGAATCCTAACTGCAGACTACACACATATATGTATATAGTGTAAAAATAATGAAATAAATAATAAGATGAAATTTGTCTAGAACTAACAAGTCATGATTCGTTAAAACATTAATTACTATCTGGCCTGGTTGATTTTTTTTAACTCTATGAAACATACGGATTTTAACTCGATTAAATATTGACTTTTATGGTAGTTTCTACTCTATGACCATTCAATGTGTGTTCGAACTGAAATTTTGTTTTATATATTTATTTTCCATGTTCATCTTAAGGTGATTAGGTAGAAAAGAGGTACCTCTTTTTTTACAATATTGAAATTACCTCTGAAAGGTAAACTTTTCTTATATTTATTTTAGTGTATTTATATTAATGTCCTGCTTTGAAGAAACACAAGGGCTATTTTGGGATGGACCTTGTAGTGTTGAACCCTAGTTAGAAGACGAGAACAACACCTGAGCTTCTAACTTCTTCTCCAAATATCTGCACCATATCAGTGGGAGGACATTTGACCTGTAACATCTAATCTAACAAACATCAGACCCACATGCAACAATGGATCTTTAGAGGAATTGGTTTTGAATTTGGGGGGGGGGGGGGGGGGGGGGGGGCGGGTACCTTACTAGGCCACCTTCTGCAATACTTATACTAATGAGATTGAAAGAATTGCTAATTTTCAGAATTCTTCAAACTTAAGATTTCATTATTTTTTAATTTCACTCCTGTCTTTTAAATATTAGTACACAATTTTAAATGTATTAACCAATTGAGTGCTAGACAGAGTGTTAACACTTTTCTTCTCCAATGTGTGAAAGTGGGGATATAACGAATATTCAGTATTTGGCTCTTTTGCCAAATATTTGGCCGAATATATTCAGGATAATAATATTGTTACATGTGCTTTTAAATACACATTTAATAAAGAATATTGCAGAATTACATATCAGTTGCGTAGTGTAAAGGTATATTTAATAAACTTATTTATAATTTATCATTGCAAAGGCTGAACTTATTTTACAAGAACAAAATTTTTTTAGCATTTTCAGGAGGAAGTCTGTTCTGTTTGGTTTTATGCACATATAATACCAACTAGGGATGTAACCAATATTCAGAATTAGGCCTATTTGGCCCTTCTCCAAATATTCAGTCTGTCCGAATGATATTCGGCAGAATAAATTCAGGATAAAATGTTTTTTTAAAATGGCGTTTTAAATATATTTAATAAGAATATTGCAGAATTACATGCCGGTACATTTGTTATTAAAAACAATCTAATGTTTATCTAATTTTAAGTTGCATAATACTTAAGTGTATTTAATAATGTTGCATATCATTTATAGAAGTCTGTTCCATATGGTCTTAGATATATTACCAGCTTCAGAAAATAAATGGTCTCTATATAGTGCTTGCAGGTGCTGAAAGACATTTTCTTGCTAAATTTGCAAGCCTTGGAAATTTTTCTGCATTTTTTTCCACTAATTAAGTAGACACTCCATCCAACTATTATAAATTCTGTTCCAAAATAGGAATTTATTTCTAGTAATTTTAATTTATCTATTCAGTTTTTTTCTTTGTTATTGTCATGTTCTGCAATGATGTCTTTTATTTTTTTTTGAAGAAATTCCAAAATAATGAGGGTTTCTCATTTTTTATTATTATTAAGGTATTTAAAATATTACAAATATACATAAAAGCATTAACATTTTTAAAAATATACAAATAATAAAAAAATCAATTTTATTTAATTTTAATTTTTTCCATTTAAAATTTTAAAAATATTTCATTTACAATCAAAAGTTAAATGTTTCTAAAAATTTGGTATTCGGCCTGAAATTTGGCCAAATATTCGGTTATTAGGCCTCGATGTGCATTAATGTCATATAGAACTAGTTTCTGCTTTCATAAACTTTGTTCTGTATAAAGAAAAAACTTAGATATTTTGTAAAAGAATAGCATTAAGTACTTATTGCTGTTAAGTAGAAAGTGCTGGCATTGTGCTGCTTGGCACTTTTCAACCAGTTTCTTTTAAAAGCCAGTGACTCTCAAATAGTTAAAATAAGTTTTAATTTATGTATACTTGATGAAAAATGGCTTTTATTTCATGAGTTCTAATGAATATAAATATTCTTTAGGCGTATATTGGTAGACTGTGGAAATCCTGGTGTACCAGAATATATAAATTTATTAAAAAATGTTTGTAGTGAACAAAAGTGTTCTCTTCATAACATAATTGTCACACACTGGCATTTAGATCATATTGGTGGAGTACCAGACATTTTAAAGGAATTAAAAATAGGTAGGTAACAAATTTCAAAATCAATCTTTATTTCATTTTATTTTATTTGCTCTAATAATTATGACTTCTGATAATTGTGATATTTCTATAAAAGAATTATTATTAGTATTTAAAATATTTTGGTAATTATATAATTACCAAAAACACTCGTACCAATTCCACTCGTACTTGTAATGTCGATGCAGTCAAAAACATTTTTATTAAATTATCGAAAGTATTACAGTGTTCTTTATGATTCTAATTGTCAGGTGTGTAAAGTTTGTAATGTTAAAGTGTTTTGGTTTACCTAAACCATGAGGTTTGCCCTTCATCATGACGATACAAAAATTTTTATGACCTCAGCCCCCCTCCCAGACCTAAATCCTGGATTCACCACTGATCAGAAGTAAAAATAATCTAAAATAAATTAAAGGCTAAATGATCATTCAAAACAAACAAAACATTTAGGACAAATGCAAAAGGATATCTACAAGGTTTTCATAATATTAAGTGCACATTACATTTACTTACACTGTACCACAATTTTTTACCGCCATAATATGTACCACATTTCTTTAACCAACATAACAATTTTATTTGCTGCATTTGTATTTCTTATATTTACTTAAGTCGCATGTACTTAATAAATAAAACTCTAGTTCTGAATGTTTTGAACTGCATCTTACAACTACAGTGAAGTGTACTGAATTCTTTTTCAAAACCATATTTTCTTTGTTTAGATTGCACTGTATCAAAATTTCCAAGGGCTCCTGGTGTCGAAAATTTGTCAATTGTTCCTGATCTTCCCTACCATTATTTGAAAGATGGGGATGTAATCACCACTGAAGGGGCTACTCTTAGGTAAATTTCTCCTCAAATTCATTTATTAAATGGATTTCATTTTTTGGTTAATGTGGAGTTTACGGTACCCACCTGTTTTTCACCAATTTTTCTTGGCTCAATTTCATGTGCCGTCGCCAAATACTGTTTTGGTTGTGCAGTGTGCTTTTTATTGCTCTCTTGCGCATGCATCACCTGAAAACAAGAGATTGAGCATGCAATGCCTGCGGCATTTAAAGTGTGTACCAGGAAAATTTTTTAACTTAAAAAATATCAGCGGCTTCGCTTTCAGCATAGCGGAATAATTGTAGCTTCACTTATTCATTGAGAAATGAAACACACAAAATAACATAACATGGCACTGAACTGATATTCAATCTGAAGAATTCCTAACGAAGTTTTATTCAAATTTGAATTTAGCGACCAATCACATCGAAGCCTCGAACAAAACAGTCCAATCGAAACGTGGTGCAATATAGCCTGGTAAGCAAAACACCAAAGAAAAGATCAATTTGTATGCATGCGTGCTTGTCATTCATTAAAAACATCTAGACACAACCAAAACAAATGTTCTCTGATCGCCGTTCTTGGCAGCAAAGAGTTGGCAATCCTAAGAGGAACGAAGTAAGTGGGTACCGTAAACTCCACATAAACCCATTTTTCCCCCTATTTTTGAAGGAAGAAAACTGCTTTTTGTGATGTTCTTTTATAAGATCAAATTATGTATAAAAATGGAAGAAACTGACAAAAGAATATTAATGTATATTGCTAGAAGTAAACTTTCATCAAGAAGCCCTGATTTTTGTTTTAAAGGAATAAAGGCTTTAGTTTCATTATCAATACAAATCTAACTGAAAATTTTAGTATTTCTAAAAATTTTAATAATTGTTATTACAGCAACACATGGGTGTTATTAATGAACATGAAAAAACAAGAGTCCAAAGAAAAGTGTATGAACTAGTAAAAGTAGTGTTGTATTGATCACACACATGCACGCACGCACGCATGCATGCACACTCAGTCATCATTACTGGTTTCAGTATTGCTTTGATACTTTGTTGGAATATATGTAGTTCTAGCATGATTTATTGGTTTCTCAGAAATATTGTGATTATTCTATCAAAACGGTAAAGCAGGTTCATAGCTAATGGAATAATTCTAAAAAAATTCCGTTGTATTCTAAAAATTAATATTCTAAAATGATAGTTATTTTGAATATATTTTAGTTCATATTTTTTTAACAATTCAAAATAATATTAAAAAATATGAAGTAAAATATGTTCTAAATGATTATCATTTTAGAATATTAATTTTTTGAATGCATAACTTGTTAGAATACTCTACTGTTTAAGTTCTTTGGTGAAAGTTTGCCTTTTTTCTAAACTATATTTTTCTTCTGAACTACAGCCATCTGCAGCAAATTTGGTACTTCAACATTGCTGCACATATATGTTCACATTTCAGTGTCATGTTACTAACTGTGCTATTTTCATTCAAGTGTGATATATAAATCAATGCTTAAAATACCATAATAATTCAAAAGTCAAAGAAAAGAAAACATTTTATAATTTAAGTGTTTTCTTTTCTTTGATTTGTTACTGATTCATCTTGTTTTAATTTAGCATTTTTTGTTCAAAATAATAATTATAAATAAGTAAATGAAATTAATTAAAACATTAAATAATTAAAAATATAAATTTTAATTTCTGTTTTCATTCTAAGATTATAAAGCAGTTATGTGTTGCAGAGTGGTTGCTTCACCTGGTCATACAGATGACCACCTTGTTTTGTTCTTGGAAGAAGAAAATAGTCTTTTCAGCGGCGACTGTATACTTGGTGAGGGTACAGCTGTAAGTTACAGAAATAATTTCCTACTTTTATGTCCCTTTCTCTCTCTATATATATTTTTTTCTTTGAATAAAGTCTGATGCATAATAAAAGCAGTACAACTCAATTTATTTAAGGTTCAAAATTTTTGTTTCAAATCTTTCAAAATTAGGTTAATGTGTTAATGAATTAATATGGTTAATGCTTAATAAATTCATTTTCCTTCTCTTTTATCAGTAATGAAATCCTTTTAGTGCATACAATTTTTTGAAGATATTTATCTAATTAAATGCCATTTTTTTAAAGTTAATAAGTTTACATTTTTTTAAAGAGACATTGCATATTAAAATGAATAATTGTGAAAAAAATCAGTAAGCCATTTTGCTGTTAATTTTTTATAGATGTGGCTTTTATGGGTTTTGTATCTTAATTTTCAAAAGAAATGCTGGGTCATTAAATAAAAATTTTTTATTATGATAATTTCGATTTCATATGCTTTATTTTAATTATAAAAATTACTATCTTTCATAATTTATCATTAGTTAAGATGACAATTTAAATGAATGTATTTTTCATTTATTTAGGTGTTTGAGGATCTGTTCGACTACATGCTCAGTTTAGAGAAAATTCTCAAGATGGAACCGGATTTAATTTATCCTGGTCATGGTCCCGTAATTGAAAATCCTAAAACGAAAGTTCAAGAATATATTCAACACAGAATGCTGAGAGAGAAACAGATTTTGGATGCTTTGGAACTTGCTCGGCCAAATAGTTTATCAGCAGAAGAACTTGTGAATCAAATATATGTTGTAAGATATTTTTGTTAATTTATTTTTGTTATTTATTTAATCTGTTTTATGAAGTCATTCTTATAAAGTACGTAAAGAACAGCGTAATTGTCTTTAAAGGGACTGACATGTATTGAAAACACATATAATTGAAATTTTAATAAACAACTTTATTACAAATTTATTTCAAATTCATTTAAAAGTAATAATTTTTTTAAAAATTTTAAGATAGTATTAATATATTCCTTTATAGTATTAAAAGGAATAATGAAATTTTAAAATTAAGCATTTATCATAAAAGTGAGAAAAATCATATATTTATTGCACATCTTTCTTATTTTATACAATTTATGTGCATGCATGTAACTGTTTAATAAAAAAAAAAATCCTTAACCACCCTCTGACATGCTGAATGTCTGCGAGTATCAAGTACAGCATTATGAATTAGGTTCATTGAATGTTTTTTTCACTAGTGATTTAACAAACGAAATAAGTTTTAAGTGTTTCAATGGAGTTCATTGGTGTTTAAAAGAACGTGGAATAACTTCTTCACATTCTTCAGCATCCCTGCTTTCTTGGAAAAGTTTACTCCTTAAAAGAAATGGGGAATAATGTTTGAAGCAGAAAATTTGGGAATTTTACAAAGTAGAAAAACAACATATAACTGAATCTTTGTATTATATGAACAAAATACTTCATCAGTAAATGGTTACAAATGAATTGGAACTGTAATAAAACAATGTATAAATGAGGAACGTATAAAAGGTGCTTTATTGTCTTATTTTAAGATTTTAAAATTATCTTTAGAAAATTTTCCTTTATGTATCCTGAATTTAAAGAAAAAATTAGGAGTTGAAATTTTGTAATGGAGGAAGGGGGAGAATTATTAAGAAAAAGTTATTTGTATTGTACAAAAGAATTTATATCATTAAGATATCTTTTATTAATCTAAACTGGTCTAGAAAAGTTAGAGTGACTTCATGAGTGCAAAACTCATAGCTACTGGTAAGCAGCAAATAAGAGATATGAGAAAAACTTATTTGTAATGACAAAAGAATTTAAATTAACTTTTACTTAGGGACTTCACACCTCACTTTGTTGTTGTTACTAATCTAAATCAGTCTTGTAAAATTAGACTGACTTCATGAATCCAAACACTTGTAGTTATTGGTAAACAGCTTCAACTGATCCAGAAATGTGGGCCAGCAGAGGAAGAAAACTGGCTTAAATTGGGAGAGCCTACTAGCTTTATCTGGACATATTGTAATGATCTTTATGCTGTGGGTAGCTTTATTGAAAGATATACTTAGACCTACTTCACCCATTCCACCCAGTGAATTTCTCTCCAGCCTTACACTAACCCTTAAAGGCCTGATTTAAAAAAAAAAAATATTTAAAAATGTATTTTGACTTTCATTTCTTGAATAAAACTTGGGAAAAATACTTTAAAAAGTCCTATTTTGTTTTAAGTATGGTTTATGGCTAAAAAACAGTTTGAACCCATCGAAAACACTTGGCTTTAATTGAAAAAAAAAAAAAATCCTTGATAAAATTCTATAATATCAGGTGATTTTTAAGAACTAATAATATAGACAAGGAAGTTTCTTCAAAATTATAGAATAATATATGGTATTCTCAAGCGTACAAACAAAGCTAAAAAGATGCAGCCTCAAGTGAAAATCATCAAATTTTTTTTATCAGCACTTAGGTTGCCATCTATATGTTGTAAATTGATTTAATAACATTTTCAGCATGTATTCTATTGGCATCAACATGCATTAGAGCTCCAGTCTTATTTTCTAGAATTTTAGGGGCCAAAATTGGGTATGTTGCTTAAAGGCAACATGGGGAACTTAAGGACTTCTTTTAAGTCTTTGATCCTTCATCTTAGACTTTGATAAATGTTGAACTATTTATATATTTAATCTCTATTATAATTCTTAAAGAGCTGTGCTATAACCAATCATTACTTCTAAAAAATGCCCCTGTTGACGTCTTGTAGTGTTAAGGAAACTTCCATGGCAAAGATTTATTTTATAATGATATACTCAAATAATATATATATTTTTAATTTTTGTAAAAAATTAAGCTAATTATTTGTTGCCTTTAACTAGACTACTCCTAAAAATTTACTAAAAGCTGCAGAAGTGAACGTACTCCATCATCTGCAGAAGTTAAAGAAAGGGAAAGTTGTTGGTAAGTGGATACGTAACTTGCTTTTCTGTTTTAATATGCAATATACATTGTGAAAACATGAGTGAATGTCTACAGGTTGGACATAAAAAGTATTAATTCATCTCGAGCTGGAATTTTTAAAAATGTCTTAACAATGCTTATTTAATTGAGTTTATATGAATCAATATTTATTTTGTATTCATTCTTTTTATATGATCAACATTTCATGATGTTTTTGATCTCATAAAAAAAGAATTCATATAGAGAAAAACACAATATGTATGGCCATGAAGGTAGTTGACACTTTTTTCTTTTATGCAGGTTCCTTAGGCACGTCAGTTTTTGAATTTTCATTTTGTATATATTTCTTTGTTTTAATCTAGGATTGTTCTGTTTGTATGATAGGTGTTTTTTTGAAGGGATTATGGCCTGTTTTAAATATTAATTGTTTGCCATTATGCAGAAACAAACACCATTTTGAATATCATTAGAATATTCGGCCCCCCGCCAATGACCAATATTGCAAGATATTCTTTCTATATTTTCTTTCCTTTTTTGTTTTGTGTGTTTATTATTTTATATATAATATGAAGACAATCCAATGGGGATTTTGAAATTTAAAAAATTATACTTATAATTCTGTACTTCAATCTTTGCAAAAATCAAAACAGTAGTTAAACTGAATTTTCTTATTTTTAAGTATTTGATGAAAGTCTAATAGCAAATACATTATGGACCTATTTAATCTCAGAATCTAGAAAATGAAAATTTTTGAAAGATCATATTGTAGATTTAATTATTACTTTGATTACAGATTTATATTTTGGGAGTATTATTTTTTACCGTATCCATTTGTTGTAAAAAATTAGTGAAAGTAGATATTGTATAATCAAAACTCATTACCAATAACATATACGTAAGGAGGCCTTTAAGAAATTAGACATAAGCAAAAGACATTGAAAATGCATTCTAAAAAGCCAAGAAATGTAACATTTTTGAATATGAAAATAGGTATTTTATCAATTATCCAAATAAGTGTTTACATATTTGAATACTGTACAAAATACCTTAAATAACAGGTCATTTGTAGAGTGATCAATAAATTTTGAAAAGAAATGTGGACTACAAAACACTTTGAAATAGAAAAAAATGCAATTTTATGCTTTTTCAATTCAAAAATTGTTTTTTAAGGTCCTTTCAATATAGCGTAAACACCACATATTTATCTTAACTGTAATTTAAACCAAATGGGATGAAAATGTAAAAAGGTAGAACTTATGAGAAAATCTAGTGCACAAAAGGTTGAAAGACAGAAAATAGGACTGGAAAAGTATCAGAATTGTAAATCATAACTGATTTACTTATTAATAAAGCTAGATTTTCTTTCAGTGCATAAACTTTACAGGAATTGTTTTCAAAACATTCAGCAAACAAAGTTTTATTGTTAGGCACCAGGGAAAAAAATGTCTTCAAATTAACTTTAAAGCATACTTCATAAATGTAATTTAACTGCAATTGACTTCATCTCAGTTTAAACATTGTAACAGGTAAAAAAGAGGATATTGGGCCAATTCTATGGAGCTACTACATATTGGCCCTGTACATATTTATATTCAATGAGAGTATAATTTCAAGTTTAGTAGATGCACATTGGAGAGAAATATAAGTGTAAAGAGTAGTAAATTCTAAAACATTAACTAATCTTTTTAGCATGAAATTTTTTTTGAATAATCACTTGTACTTTTTTTTATAATCCTTTTCTTCTCTTACAGCAGAAGAAACTTCGAATGATGGGGAATGTGTAAAATATGTTTTGTTATAATCATCATGACAATTTTTATTTTATTGATCAAGTTAGATTACAATATATACAGCAAATTGTTAAAAAACTATTTTACATTAAATGTTAAGTTTGTTGATATTTTAAAATTAAAGATGTACTTTATACCCAAAAATAGTTGCATATTTTTGTTTTTCTTGATTATCACTATTAATACAATACACTGCAAACAATAGATAAGTTTTCACTTTTATTTTTTCAGTTATAGACAAGACACAATGAAATACTAACATTCCAAACTAGATAAGATAATAATTTAAATTAAATATTTTTTTAAGGTTTTAAATTAGTATTCAGGCAACTGAAACTCATTGAAATTAAGAACAAACAAGTTGATAATTTCCCCATGTTTTGAATTATTTCAAAATAACTTCATGCAAGTACTAAAACACTTTTTTAATGTCTTGATAAATACTGTTACAGTCATGGAAAGTCACTTCCCAGCAATGCAGGTCTTATGGTTGGGAAGAGGGTTTTACAAGGTGAAGCATGGAGTGACCTCAGCGACTCTCGTGGCACGCATGACCTTGGCGACAAACTTGGCGACCATTTTGGCGACCTTGGCGACAAATAGATTATTCTCGAAAATGCAATCCTTTTCTCGATATTTCTATTAGGGGCCGAGATCTAGGATTTTCATGAAAATTCTATGTGACGTCACGGCCTAACGGGGAGAGTATATAAGACCGCGTTTGGACGACAGCAGCGTCTTTGAACGACTGGTTACTGTGAAGCGTAAACGTCTTCGGAGTTCTATCTGCTGTGTGAGCTAATCAGCTGGTGAGCTGAGCCGTTATTGTCGTGACTAGTTATTTGCTGACTGTTTGTGCTGTTAGATATCAAAGTGCTGTTAGATATCAACTGTCATTACCTGTGAATTGTTGTCTATTTACATTGGTAATCTGTGCAAGGACTATTGTTTCCTGTACCTGTGCTACGTGTTTTCCTGTATATTTGTAAATAAACCTTCATTCTCCATTATCCTGCGTGTTGGACTGTTTACACCATACACCCACGGTAAGATTTTGTGTAACAATACATTGCTCATATGCCTACATTACTGTTGCATTTAATTTTCTTAGTACCATAAAAAGATTTTTTTTTTTTTATATATGACAAAATTATAGCTAATGAGTACCACTACCATAATACTGCTAAAATAATAAATACCTTTTTTTCATATGTACTTTATAGATTTAACTTTTTCTTAATAGTTGATGAGAAATAATAATTTTGATTGCAAAACAAAAAAAAAGTAATGAATTATGGATTGTGTTGAACACTATTTAACCCTCCAAGTTGCCGGTTATTTTAATACAGTTAAACCTGTGTATAACAATATTTTCTTTGGTCCTGGCAGAATTCCTATTTACTCAATACATTTTACACCTGCCTATAGTGATAATCACTTTATAGATGTAGTTGGTCTATAACGATAATTTTACCTCTTTAGAAAGCTGATACAGTACAATCACGGCTTCTTTTCTTGCTTGGGAACTAGCACTCCATGGTCTAGCATGCGCAATAACAGGATTGAGGGGCTGGCTAGTGATTGGTATTACGACTGTGCCGATTTTCGATGCATCGGAAAATATCGATGTTACGCAATCTTCGCCGTTCCGATGTTTATATTGTTGTTTTTTTCGAGGCATCGGAAATTCCGCTTTACCCGCGATGTGTACATTTCCCGATGCATCGATGTTGATGTCCACACACACCGCGAAGAGCATTGTTCCCGATCGCGCATCGATGACCGCAAGTGCAAGGCACTTCTCCGATCATCAGTGATTGCTGTAGCGTATCTTTCCCCATGTTTCTTCCATCGTGACTCATCAAGCAGAGGCATACATTGCAAAGTGCGGATCGTTGTGCTGACACGATGTTACCGTGAATGAAAATAACTCATCTTGAGAATTGAGGAAGTGAAGTGTTTTGTCTGTTGTAGAATCTCTGTCATTGAAACGTGCATTACTTCGTGTGGCCTCGTGCTTTCTTCTAATCGTGTAAATTCTCTGATGTTGTTTTAAGTACAAGGGTATAATTATCAATCCTGCCGTTCATCGTTTGTTTGGTTGAAGAGAAGATCGCATTGTTTTTAATATACGATTTATTGTGATAACTAGACAAATTTATAGTATTTTTTGCCACTATTTGTTAGGTATCTGAGGATTGAGTTTATTATAAGCATATAAATGCCTTAATTAACCACTCAAAAGTGTAAGAATGCAAAATTAGGCAATAGTAAGTGCGAAACGTCAATGTATCGAAATATTGCGATGCTAAAACATGAACATCGCCCAGTCCTAATTGGAATATGCAAAGATGCTTGTCACTGGGGTGGTATGTCAAACCTATTCATTCTTGGCAATTTGGACTGGCCACTTATTCCTAGCTGTTCATTTTTTGATGTTTTAAAGCCATACATATACAATGACGCAGTTTGACACATTGACATTTGAAGACCTTAACTTTATTATAAAATGTTTACATCTCTTTCTTTCCCCACCAGCCCATGTTCGGCCTTGCAACCTTGAGGGTAGGCCTGGCCAGTGTCTCTATCCATACTTTTATTAAAATTAACTAAAACTCACTTTGAAGTTCTTAAAAAGTTTATAAAATACAATTTTATATCGGCAAGTAATTGCTAGACGAACGAATAAGCGAATTTAAATTGGTTAATATATTAGTGCACAAACGGATTGTTCAAACTGTCTATAACAATATTTTTTCTAGGTGCTTACAATATTGTTATAAACAAGTTTTAGTGCTGAAAAAAAGCTTAAAAAGTCTGCAAACTGTATTTTTCTTGTAAATTTAATATATCATCCTATTAAATATGTAATTGTTAAATATTTCCACCTCCAGATTTAGGCAAATCTTGAAGGTGAAATTTAGCATGTCTTTGTATCACAATTGTTAATCAGTATCAAATTCTGGACCAAATCCATTCGAGGGTGAATTGTCTTTCTAACCACATTTATGTGAAATCAATAACTGAAAAATGCAACGAGGGAAATATATAAAAAAAATTCACTAGTAGTGCTTAGATTAAACTTCTAGATATGCATCAAATCCACCAGCAGAAAGAGCCCCCCCCCCCCCCCCAGAAACACTTGATTTTCTTTATACTTTGAAGCTAACACAAAAAACAGCATATTTTTATTGTACTATATTATCATTTTAAAAGCTTCTACTATGTGATAACTTTATTTGGAAGTATACAACCGAGGAGAGCATCCCCCCCCCCGGGGCAGCAGCGAAATCTCCAAATAAATTAGACCACTTTTATCTTGCTTAGGCTAGAATTAACCAGAATCTTATATTCTTGCAAATGAACACTTGTAGAATAGATCAATACAGTCGTGCACATGTGAAACGAACCATACCAGGTTGCAAATGGCAAGCCCAAAGTCAACTATGTCCAATTATTCTTGAAATCAGTTTTAGGATGATTCAAGTCGCTCATTTAAAACTCGATTCTTTGAAGCTGCCATTCAATAGAACTGAAACCTGATCTCGCTATATTACCTGCTGGAATGGATGATTTAGCAAACAATATTTGCATTACAGTAATTTTTACACTAGTCAAACCAGGAAATGGGTTTATATAGAAAATAATAGAGATTGTGACCATTCCCATTGAGGTTTCTCAATACTAGCGAGCATAAGTAATTTTGAATTCAACCTTATCTAAAGCACTTCAGTAAAATTTACCAAGCATCCATGTTAAATTGACCCAATAAAATTCACTTTTAATTTTAGGTTGTATTAATTGTGCTATTTTAAAACTGATTAAGGTAGTTTCTTAAAATTGATTTCCAAGCCAAGATATTGTAAGGACCAATTTTTAGGTGTATTAAAATGCCAACACTTTATTCATTTGTCAGATTCTGAAATCTCAAAATGCAAAATTTATTAATGAAGCCATTTTGGAAAACCAAAAAATTTAACCAAATCAAGATGTGATAATATTCTTTGTTAGTCTTATTGATTTCATGTCAAACTTTATTTTCTAATATTTGTTTTAAGACTTTAGTTACCTGCAACAGAAACAAAAATATGCGAGACAATAAAAGAAGCATATATTATG
This sequence comes from Araneus ventricosus, assembly GCA_013235015.1. Classification (NCBI taxonomy): domain Eukaryota; kingdom Metazoa; phylum Arthropoda; class Arachnida; order Araneae; family Araneidae; genus Araneus; species Araneus ventricosus. Next base: position 19,722 of record BGPR01010177.1, read on the forward strand.
AAAGAAATATTTAATGGTTGAATATATATACAACAATTGATGGTCATTGTAGTACATGACAAGTATGATACATAACAAGATAATGAAAATTTTAGTCCAGTTTATTTCACTTGGTACTTAACAAATGCATAGTACACACAAATGAAGCATGCTTGTCAAGAGAACTTGGCTACTGCTGCACATGCTCTGAAGCATTTTAAAACTGGTAATTCACCTATCGTCCTTCAACTGTAAAAAAGAAAAATATTAATGTACAAAATAAGTTAATTCTCCAATAATCAATATCAAATAATTCAAATCAATTTACTCATAAAACAAAATTTTTAACTTAAATTTTTGAAAAGAATTTATAGTAAAGCATTTTAATTATAAAAGCATTATTTAGTAAAGCATGAAGTACACTTACTATATGACGAGATGTCAATCTCCTCCGGCAATTCTGAAATATTTACATCAAATCTCTCTTGAACTTCATTCAAAGTCTTTGCATCAGTTTCATCAGAAACAAACGTTATGGCCAAACCTTTCGTTCCAAATCTTCCAGCACGCGCTACCTAATAATAGAATTATTTCTAACTTATTCACCATATTCCAGGTACATGCCAACTATAAATTAGCTAAACAAAATACTATAAAGGAAAACAATTTTAAAAGGGATCTCGACTAATGATAATAATGTTTTTTGTACATCTTAAAAATTCAAAAAATTATCTTTGTAATGACGCCAATTTAATTGTACATCAATTTTTTCCTCAATGTTTTAAAAATATTTTTATGTAACAATTCTTTTCATTGTTGCAATGAAATTTAAACTATTTTCATTGTTTTTACAAATATATAATTGCATGTTTTTCTTCTATTGTTGAAAGCTAAGGAATAACGATTATTTTTATTTTTTTCTTTGCAATATTGTACTAAATTTTTATTTTATGTTATCAAATTTTTTTAAAGAATACATTAACAAAAGCCCTTCAAGATATTAAATATCTAATATGCTGAAAGATAATGCTTACTATACTTCAATTTTATCAACAAGACTCAATCTAGCTAAAATGCTACAGTGCCATTTAATCATTGAAATCAACTGCACATTTTACATAACAAACAAGAAAGTGAAGTTGCAGCATCGCATAAAACATTATGTAGTTAGATATTAAGACAATAAAGTTACATTTATCATTCACTCAGCAAATGAGGTTCATGTATATAATAAAAAGAGGTGCAAGGCTATTACAATAAAATAGCTCAAGTGTCTATGACAATTTGTTTTTAAAATACTTGGTCGTGGAAACCATGAATATAGAGTTATGCGCAAGAGATTTAATTAAAATTAAACACAACCAATAATCCTGGAGAAACAGCTGGTGGCCAAAGGCGACTAGTTTTAAATACAGTGTATTGTTCATTATTAACTCACCCTGTGCAGGTATGTATCCGAATCTTCTGGCATATCATAATTAAAGACAATATTAACTCTTTCAATGTCCATTCCTCTACCAAAAAGATTAGTTGCCACTAATATACGTTTATGGAAATCTTTAAATTGCTGATATCTTGACAACCTAAAAATGAAATAAAAATTTATTACACATTAAACAATGAATATATAGCATAAAAAGAATTTAAAACTGTACTGAAATTTTAAAATTAAGACAAAATGTACAATCGAAGGTTGTCAGTCTCAATTATAAAAATATCCTCAAATAAAATTTATGTAACAATGCTTTTTTCTTCAATTTTTACTGTCAGTAGAACTTTGGATATATAGTTTGTAACTTTTCAAAAGTAGCTTTTTGGAACAGAAATCAACTTGGATCAAATCTTATCAGAAACCAAATAATTTAAGGGCTTCTAATTATATTTTCTATAATCTTGACTCGAATGAAAAATTAATTGACACATACTAAAATATATAATTCCAAATCATAAATAGTGCTAACATGTAGATGTATGAGTAAGCACTGCATGTGTTTTCATTACTTGTTTAATGACTACTAAAAAGTAGTAATTCATGACATGTATTTCAGCCACACACACAGTAAAAGATCAAAATTAAAATAGATATATTATGCTAATGAACTAAAAAATAAGAGCTTAAAGGTTGTAAAAAACATTTTGGTAATTATTAAAATTTCTTAAATTCATAGGAGGAAGGGGCATCAACATAGCCATTAGAAGGAATAAGAAATTTAATTTAATTCAGAAAGTTGGTTGTAGACAGAAACCTTTTTTATGCGAGTAATTTTATAATGATGAACTCACCTGTCTTCTTGAGTCATAGCACGATGAATAGCAATAGCTGGGAAGTTCTGTTCCACAAGAAGTTGTGCCAAAGCCATACATCGTGGGACTGTTCTCACAAAAATAACAACCTGAAATAAATACAAAAGCATTACATCAACGCTACCCTATTCTGAAAATAAGCTTTGAACTTAAAATGTATGCATGAACATATACATCTAAGCTTTCACAAAAGATTTTGAAAACATTTATTGGTGTATGTAATTTGGCCCAATTTTCATAATTAGCAACTGAAGCAGGCAAATTAATGCTAAATCCATTAAACTTCATTGTGATAAATTACTCTAAAACAGCACCATGAAAGAACTTGTTTCCCATTTAAATAATATTTACAGAAAATGATGCTGAACAATGTGGTATGCCCTAGTACATTGTGCATTTTTCAAGTTTTCTTGAATAACGGAAGGGTAAAGTGATTTCTACATATTTCCAGTTATTTTTATATTTATTTTCATTCCCTTCATTTAGCGAAATTTTTCATTATAATATGTAAAAGAAAGAAATAAACTTATTACAAAACTTTTAAGGCAACCAGCAACTTTACATAATATGCAAACAAAACTTCCACCTTCATACAAGAGTTAACTTTTTGTACAATTTTATATAAATTTATATTTCCAATCTGAAACATTGTTATCAGCCTGCAAACACACAACTGGGCATTATTTTTTTAATCTAAAATTCTCAGTTTAATTTTAAATTTAATTAAAGCCCTTTCATGCATGTATACAAGATTGAAAGATATGGGAAATGTAATTTTTACACAATGTTATCTAATTTAGAATGAATTCCATAATAAAAGGACAAGTAAGAATCAATGAACAAAACTTTTTTCACTTCATTTCTGTACAAATTACACACGTAAAACAATAAAGCAGGGTCAAAGTTTTTTTAAACCCAGACATCCATGCTTACAGTGAATAAAACCATTTTTTTTTTTTTTTTTAAATTTCCAGGTGTATCTTAGATGCATCTTGCTGCCCTCAAGATTTTTCCCACTATGCTATCATACATATGGTGCATATCAGTCAATTTGCAGTACATGAAGTGTTGCATGTTACTCGCGAGGAATCCTCAGCTCTACTAAAGTATGTTTGCTTCCATGTGTTTTCAAAACAATGCCCTCCAGCACCCAATCTTTACAATCCTAAGTTCCTACATAATTTTCCGTTTGCATGCGCTTGATTTGTCCTTTCATTTTGTCAATGCTAATTTAAATCATTCTGTACATCAAAAAAGTTAATTTCAAATGATACATACATACATTTAAAAAATTATGTATGTGATTTAATTTGTAAATAAAACTATATTAAAACTATTAAGAAACAGGCAGCTGGTTGCAAGCATTAAAATGCACATGAAACAAATGAATTATCATAATATATACTGTTGAGAATCTAAACTAAGAAAAAATCAAGACTTTCAAATTATATAACTTATCTTATAAATTTCCAGGAGCTTTAAAAAGCTATTGGTTACAGAAGTAGAAAATGAATGTGCTAGCTTTAACAGGTTGACAGAGTACTCAATCACACTATATAGTGTACTAAGTCATATGACTAACCATGGAAAGCATCTTTTCAATACAACTAATGACAAATCGCAAGTCCTTTTTTCACAGTACTCAACTAGCATTCAAGTCAAATAGTAAGTAGAAGTGAGAAGTAACTAAAAATTGTTATGAACTGTAACGAAATTGTTTTCAGTCTTGTATTTCAAATACCATAGATAATTACGGCTTTATCATTTCTTTTTAGATGTTTTGTTTCTTGAGGTGCAGAGTGTGCACTTAATGTGAATATGATTTCAAACCTAATTTTGAATTAATATTTCAAACTTTTAAAAAAAAGTTCAAATTTTCTTGTACAACTAAACAACCTTTTGTATACAGCCAAATAAATTGTTTTTGATATTAGAATAGCTATTTATTTAGTCTGATGCTACAATATTACTAAAATATTACTCAGAAATTAACTTGTGCCATGTTTACATTAGGACAATGACTGGGCTCGTAGTAAATTAGATCTGATGTCAATGACAAATACAGAGAAGGGAAGGGGGGGGGGGGCAACAATAAATTTGTTTAGTCTATGATCTGCATACCAAAAGTCATGTAATCTTGGCAGAATCATATGCTTTCCTATCATCTTCAGCAACAGCCCGCACATAAATGCAATTGTAGCCTTCGAGAACAGAACAATTCAACTAAAGTTTGTAGAGTTGGTACATCTTACCCTGATCAAAATGTATTCCGAAACAGTAAAACAAAGGATCTTAAATATTTTTAAGAGAATATGGATTTATATTTCTAATCATATTATTTTCCTGCTTCCTAAATTATATTTACTTCCATGCCCTTTATCCAAACATTTTTCTGAAAACAAAGAAATTTCAATAAGAACAAAATTAACATACCTGGTTGAATTCAAGTAAATCAAGAAGTTCAAACAGTTTTCTGTTCTTTTCATTATCCTTTAATTTCACATAATATTGTTGAAGCCCATGAAGAGTTAGCTTAGCTTCATCATCGACATATACTTCCATAGGCTAAAAATTGAGAACCCAAAAAATAGTACTTTTACAAAAAACAAACAAATCTATAAGCACATTGGACAGGCTACCTTTCCTTGGTTATTAAATAAATGTCCTTTTGCAAAAGATTGAATCCACTGAAATATTTTTCTATACCTTTCCACTATACCTTTGATAATAATCATATGGTAATATTCTGTATAAACTAAAATTTTGTCTCCTTCATTTAACACATAAAAGCATTTTAAATTTACTTTTGCTTACTACTCAGTTTTAATCATACTTAAAAGGCTACTTAAGAACAAATTTCAGTATAATCATTGCTGTAAAAGGAATTCTGAATTAAATTTTAAAACTTCCAAACGATAAATTTGATTTTCACCTTTCAACTACATTACTAAAGCAACATTAACCCATTAGTGCCCAGTATCCTATTAACAGAATAGTTACCCTTCGTGGCTAAACTGAATGCATTCAATTTTTTTTTTTTTTACTTTGTCTATGAAGTCATTAGGTATCACCAAACTCCTAAACAATTTTCAACAGGCATATACCACCACTTAGCACACCAGTCAAGATGTTGTCATTTTGAAATGCAAGGAATTAGTAAGTGACTTTAATTTTTTGATATTTTATTACATTTTAAATATCTTGAATATTTCTGTAAAAAAAAAAAAAAAAAAAGTTTTAAAATATGACGTTCTACAGATTTTTTTCAATATTTTATACATTTATGAATTTAATTTTACTTCTCAATTCTTAATCTTGGTGTTTTAAACATAATTTTATAGAAATTTACTAAAACCTATGCTTGAAATTAATCTGGGCATTAATGGGTTTTAAAAAGTCATAGCTGAATAAGCAAGCGTTCAGTTAGCCCAATCCATAAAATATGGTATAGATGATGATTTTTAATATATTACTTAAAAATGATGAAAACATATTATTAGAATCACAATTCATTTAGTTATCACTTAGAAAATATTCTTTGGCATTTTTGCAAATCTGACAATAAGCCACTAAAAAATTTTCTTAGACAAAGCAAATGGATTTTAAAAATTCATGCAGCATTAAAATAACATTTTTCAACATCAAAATAAAATTATTTCAGTAAAACTTAATAAATAAATTAATTAAATAAAAGAATCTGAAATGGCTGTCATTAATTTAAAATTCAATCACCAAGATAAATTCGGTTACAACCTATTTTTTCTTCTTTTTTTACCAGACATAAAAATTTCTACTACATTTATATTAGTGAGTTTGAAAAAGTATTAAAACATAATTTTGAATTTTATATGCTTAATATTATAGTTTCAGGAATAAACAATAGAAGTTATTTCAATTTAAAAATATTAGGTTTATGGAGACAAATTATATTAAGAACAAATGCCGAGTGGGCAAAGATGGCAATGCAGTGTAGCCTATTAACATTGCCTCAAACAATAAGTGAAAGCCAACTTAAGCTGCCCTTAACATTGATAAAAACTTCTTTGCATAGGATGGTTGAGGAGAGGAGTTGGATACGATAACAGGGGGTTCATGAAAACAAAAAGAATAGTCAAGGGATATGAAAAGGAAAAAAGGGTGAGAACCCCTGCTTTAAGGGCTTTTATTTTCAACCTCTCCTCCAAAACCCCCACTCTCAACTATTAATATTGCCTAATTGTGTGTCAACAAAGTATTTCATTTGAATATATACTTATAAAATAAAAGTGAACTTCAATAGCATCTTAAAAATCACAACAATAACTTGCTACACTTTAAAATCACAGGCTGAAAACCAACTTATTGCATTTTCTACCAACAAACAAGAAACCATGACCAAATAAAAATGTCAAATTCCTAAATTTATCAAACCTTACGAAACATATGCATGACAAATCCTTTCAATATGCATATCTATTACCTGGAATGACAGCAAAGGAACCCCCCCCCTTAAAATAAGTACAAATATAACAATTATAGCAAAAAACAGTACAGATAAGACTGCATATCAATAAATAACCCTTAAGTAACAAATAAGTGAGTGAAGTACTGGGATCCAAATATAAATTACTAGTTTATACTGAATATGAAGTTTTTTTGAATGGTACTGATGTATAAAAAATATAAATATAATCTGAACTTAGATAAAACTTTGCTGCACATTAACAAAATACTGAAGAATATGAAAAAGAAAATCTACCACGACACAGAATATGAAATTGTAAGCTACTCATTTCATCAGTCACTAATCAGTTAACCCGTTCAGGACCGTCATCACATATATGCGATCTCTCTTGCCGTTCGCTCTGGCCCGTCATCACATATATGCGATCTCTCTTTCCGTTCGCTCTGGCCCGTCATCACATATATGCGATTTCAACTTGGAACGTTTTATTTGAATTTTTAAACGGCGCTAGATGGCGGTAAAGTCCGTTACAATTTTCGAATAATATTTCACGGAGTGTTGACCTTCAGTATGCACTTTCGGTTCCGGATTTTTTTTGTTGGATGAGGGCTATTTGATTATGTAAACAACTGCGCGTGTTAGGATTGCGCATTTAAGGATTGCGCAATTAAAGCGTTATGATTAAGCAATTAAAGAGCTATGATTTATTTTGCGGTGGATTTTTTTTATATTTTGATGGCACGATGAAAGGATGGAATGTTTATTGGTTAGGGGTTGGAGTAGAAATTATCGTTTGCAGTTCGCTAGACAGTCTTTTGTATTTTTGGGGTAAATTATATTTTAGTTCAGTTGTTTTTTTAAATATCATGAAAATTTTATTACATTATATTCGGATATACTATCAATGATAATAAATTGTAAATTTCAGCGTATTTACTTGCAGTAATAATTTTATATGAATTTTTTAATAAAATTAGGCTTAACGGGAAAAATCGCCCGGTCCCGTGCGTACGCATCCTTCCGGAGCTCGCGGGCTTGGGGAAGCGCTTCTTTCTCCTTTCGCTGGTCCTGAACGGGTTAAAGGGATAAATTTAACAAAACAAATTTATAAAAATCTAATCCGAATGCATTTAAATCCAACAGTATTAAAAATACATTAATATATAATGAATAATGCAACCATTACCATGCAACAGTAAAAAAAAGCAGTTTTCAATTGAAGAAATAATATGTCTCATAATATCCATAAGAAATTAAAAATTACTTATTTGAAAGCAATATTTGCTTTTTTTTCCATAGACAAAACATTTCTTTAAGCTAAACTGTGGAGCATTTTCAATTTCATACATTCATTATCTTGTATGGTATAGATTGAATATTCTCATAGTCTTTTAATGCAATTTCATTAGAACACAACAACCAAGACATTTTTTTTTTCCAGATAAAGAACAGGACATAAATCAAACAAGGTAATTGAAACAAATACATAAAATTTACAAAAAATGCCAAAATGCAAAGAGAGTTAAATAAAATAATCTTATTCTAAACAAAGACTCAGTTTCTAATGCAAAGATCTGTGTACTGAATTTAAAAAATTGCTCCAAATAGCTTTCCATATGAAACTTTACAATTAACTTTAAAAATTAAAATTTCCAAAAGTATGCCACTTTAAAAATCCCATTTCCAAAAGCCATACAACTTTCATAAAATATTCCATGGGAAATTACAGCTTTTATTCATCTTTTCTTCAATCTATTAATATGGTTCATCAGATTATTCAGAAAAGAAATTTAATGCAAATTGTAGAGAAGTTAAAGAATCATATGGAAATCTACCAATTTACCATTTTGTACTTCAAATCAGAAATATATCATGCTACTGATTATTTACAGAAGCAATGGTAAGCTCATGAAATAGTTTCCAACTTTAAGAACTGATTATAAAACAAGCACTCAATAATACAGGGGGGATTGTAATCCTATTCGAAAAATCTCGTTAACTACAAGCAAAAGTCCAACAGAATTTCAAATAAATCATGATACAAATGTGATATGCATATATCAGGCATGAGATTGCAAAAAAAATCAAAAAAGAGGAAAACCGTGCAAAAAAGAAAAATGGTAAATTATTTAATAAAACGCGTGAAGAACACAATGATAAAAACTAAAAGCGGAAAAAAGACAAAAAAGCAGAAAACCATGGAAGAATCCCATGCCCGATATATACAAGCAAATGCATATTTTCAAATTTAATTGGCAAAGGAAAAGTAAATTGAAAATATATATATATATATGATAAATTTGTTTCACTGCATCATTCCACAGGATTTCTGGGATTTTTAGTTTCTTAACATTTTTAAAAAGTTACACTTTTTTTTTTTTGGAAGTGTTTCAAGTTCTGGGAATTACAACGTTGATATCTTTATTATAATAGTTGGAAGTTGTGAATAGCAAGATAATTAGGTATCGATAACGGCTTTACACATTACCTTTGAAATATTAGATGCGAAACTAATACTTCAAACAAAGGCTTATTATAATCATAGCAAGTATAAGAGATGAACTGCTAGCAGAAAAATAATGACTCATGAATTATAAGAGATTTGGTTAAGCTGCCAGCTATTAAATAATTATAAAATATTTATCATGGGTAAAAATCTCGACAGAATTTTAAGAAGGATTTTTTGACTAAAATTTGACAGATATTATTGCATAACCCATTACTGCACATGACATATACAGTTATCCAATTTTCCACAGAAAAGGTATGTGCAAGAAATAAATTGGACAATGGCAATGGACTATAGAGAATAAAGTATATATTTTAGTCTGCAAAGCATTTAAATTATCAATATATTTTAATTTTATCTGGCATAATATCCACATAATTATAATCTATGACTGACATATTTGCTCTAACACAAAATTTGAGGAAGATAGTAACATTTAACAAACCAGGAAATTCCCGATTTGAGAAAGGGAAAGGGGGATATCTCAAATTCTGGATCACAAACACCCCTGACAATAGCAATTGAACAATAAAATGATTTATTGACACAATAACAAAAACATTTTTCTCATGAAATACAGATTTACATTAACCCCTTAACTTACATTCAAGACAAAAAAATACACTGAAAACTACTATTTGCATAGGTTATGTTAGTTTCATCTAGTGGCTAAAGGTTGTCACAGCCAATATATATATTAATTCCTTGTAATCTGAATTTATAAAGTATAGCCATTTAATCTTAATGAGGAATTTAAAATAAACTAAAAGCTGTTTTAGCATGGAAAGATATTCAGTTAAGGGGTTAACTTTTTATTAAATGGTAACTGCAAATTGAAACATTAACAAATTTCATTGGTTGTAATAACCATACAAAAAAGCAAGTTATTAATCAATATGTTATTAAGCATTAACAACTTTCATGAAAATTTTAAAAATTAGCATCATCTAGATAATTTTCTAACTAATTAATTCTTATGCCTCACACATATTCAGATGATCTTGTAAATCAGGTAATGCAAGTTCAGTAAATATTTTGCTTTGCTTTCAATATATACTTCAGTAATCCTCCACTTGTCTATAATGCAATACTTCATATGACACAAGATAATACTGCATTTCGTTCAATTCATATCTGACCACTAAAAACATAATTTGGTAATAAACAAGTTCATTAACATTCATCAGAATTATTTGCAAAATACATTCATAGTGCTTGTGAGAAAATTGAGCCTTATACGCACCTTTTATTTTGCATAGTAAGTTTATAGCAGGCTAGCTAAATAGTTTTAATAAAGTAGTAAATCAAAAATAAAATATAAGAAGGTACCATATTAGGTACTCTGAGGCTAAGGTTCTGTAAAGAAAATTCTCAAAAATTTTATAAGGATAAATTGCAGTCACCAAATAATAATATAAATACCATGCAATGATTTGAAAAAAATATACAGAAAAACTTAATAATTAAGGACTTTCTAAACAGAATCAAATAGAGGAAATGACTTCATCTCGTAAGATTTCATTTAAAGCAAATTTTATTTATAAAAATAAGATACAAGTCCAAAAAACTAACTCCTTTGCTAACAGCATTGCAATTTACCACAATGAACCACCAAATTTAAATCGAATCTACACCTTTACAATTCCAGCAAATCAACACAAATACTGTACAACAGACTATAACTTAACCCTGAAACAGCAGCACACCTCAAAATTTAGATCCATCACCATGAAACAACTTCAATTCATGTCTCCAACTCAAACTTTATGCCATCATTATTCAAACCAACAGATTTGTATGTTACTTAATGCCATTCTTACCATACCTCATCTACAAATTTTACATTTTCTTTTGACCTCTTAAGTGTTATGGCCCCTCCTCTATTGCTCAAAATTAAGTCACTGCTGAAGGGATTAAGCACACGAAACTACACCATAAGTTTCTAAATGCCCTATTCTACTATCACAGCATGAATACCACGAAATTTCAGACAAGAATAACCATATTCACCTATTAAGAACTGCCGATATCAACTAAGAACTTGGCAACTGCAGATAACCCTCAATACTTCATCAAGTTTCTCACAGCCTATATATAACAATTTACACAACCAACCTTTTGTCTTCACATTAACTGTACCTCCACAAGAACCCGTATTTCAACAAATTCTTTTCAATAACATCAAGACAGTCAACTCTGAATAACCAACTCCTCAAACACAACCAACTATTAACTGCAACTCAAGATTCATTCCGTTTTCAGCAAGAATTAAGGAAATTGCTTATAAATCATGAATTCAAAAAAGATGCTCCTTGAAGCTTCATATCAAACATTCAACAGAATGCCACAGCAGAATATTTAGAAAGAATGTTACAAATAAATTTATAGTTATAAATGGAATATATTAAAAACATATAATGAAAAAGATTCAGAAGATTTTTTAAAATTATGGGTATTATTACATCTTGCATAAATTTCTTGCAAACAGGACGAATTTCTTTACTTAAGGTAGCACTGAACATCATCACTTGCTTCTCATGAGGAGTACTTCTAAAAATTTCTTGTACATCTCGACGCATATCTGAAAATGATAAGCATTAAATAAATCACAGTTCTGCATATTAATGGAGTGGCAGATAAATATATTAACCAAAACTGCAAGACACACACAGTACAAAATGACTTGAAATCATAATAACCTTCACCATTATAAATTACCTATTAAGTTTCTAATTTCTGTTTGAAAACATTCACATTCCTTATAAATAAGTAAACAGTTTATCTAAATATCTGGTCAAGATGAAAGAATTTTTACTCCCCCAGAAAAGAAGAATTTTTTCAAAATAAAGGCTTCCCAAGTGGATATCTTAATTAAGTTACATAAAATTTTACAGGGTGTGTAGTGAGAAATTGCTTCTAAAATTAAGCACTTCAGCCAAAAAAAATTTGGCACCTTTGTACATGCATGCATACGTACGTACATACATACGTAGACCCACATATTTTTTTTCAAGCGTATGATGTTTTCTGTTTTATAATATTGCATAGTTTTTATTGAGAAATTCAGTTTATAATTTTTAGTTTTAAATATGTAATTATTTAATTTCAATTTTATTATTAATTTTTACACAACATCTTTTTTTTTGTAAAATAAATGTCTTTGTTTTACAAAAAAAAAAACTAATGCAAACTGTTATTACCAAAAGTTAAGTAAACTTTTATAAGATTAAGATTTTTCAACATTTCTTAAAATCAATAAAATCCCAGATAATTTGTATTACCAGTTAATTTGCCCCTTGGGGATAACCATTCCAGTATTTCAATAAATGGCTAGGCGCATTGCTGAAGAAAGTGGGAGTGGATAATAAAGTCATTAATAGTCTAGTCAGCGAAGGGTTTGAAAAAAAACCATAAAATCACATAGTTTTGAAAATTGGTTCACATGTTTGTGAGGTGCTCCTGGTGAACATATTAAAAGTCCTCGGTCATGAGGGGGGAACTCGTGGCATCATCTTGGATTTCACCCCCCTTTAGTTTTTCTGGAATCTCAAAAAGTATTTAGTTTTCAAATTACAATAGGTTTAACAGATTACAGAGCAAAACAAAAGCATGCATTTATTATTGTTCTAGCTTTAATAGTTTCCGAGATGATGGGTCTCAAAGTTTGCAGCCATCTTTGATTTTATCCCCTATTAGTTTTACTTAAATATCCCGAAAACTATTAAAACTAGAAAAATAAAAACATTTTATTTGTAGGGAATTTTACTATCATTAATTCGTTTTATTACATGCAACTAGCAGTACACGCACAGCATTGCACGTGGAGTCTGGACAAAAAAAAAAAAAAGCCCACAACATGAAAAAGTTCTGAAAACAAAGCAAAAGATACATATTATTGATTTCCCATCTTATTTTTCTTCGCGATAATGACATTTTAACTGTAGGAAAACAGTACAGAGTACGTTAATCCAAAACATTAAAAAATTGCAACGTGAAAATGATTATTATACAGCAAGCAAAATATGCACGACAAATAAACACGTTAAAACACTGCCAAAAATAATAATCAAAGTCATTCAGTTGAAGATTATGGCGTATCCTGTGCTCTGCACCATCAGCCAATAAAATTGCAATAATGCATGTTGGGAAAGCTCCGGAGAAATTTCTGCGGGAGAATGCTCTCTACAGAAAAATCTTTGAACTGACCAGGAAAAAATTGATTTAAAAAAAAAAAAAAAAAAACGGAAAGATATTTTATTCTTTCTAGTTTTAAACTCGACAGAAGCATTCCAGTCATAAGCTGAAAAAAATTTAATTGATAGTTATCAGAACATCGGATTCGAGAATTTTAAGAAATCTTAACTGAAAATTACCATAAAAGCGACTATTTTTCAAAAATTTCTCAAAATTTAATAAATTACGTTAGAATGGTGTTTCCTGTGGTATCATGAATTTCAACAAGTTTTTTTTAAAGCCCACAATGACATAAAATAAATTTTTGAAAACAAAATCAATACAAAAAAATATATATCTTGACAGCTTATTTTTCTTTGTGACAATAACATTAACAGAAGATACGCGTGGTTTTTTTTAAAGCGACAATGAAATTATAAAGTTTGCTGCAAACGATGCTATTAGAATTCAAAATGAGTAAAAACCAGTTGGTTCGCTCGCTAAAATGAAGTTATAATTCAGTCAGGCCGATGCCTTAAAATTTTTGAATCCTGTTTAAAATAGTTAATTGGTGACATTAGATACTTTGAATTCAAGTCATTCAACGAAATGATTTCAAATTGAAGTTACAGTACAAAATAAACCGATACTTTTGAAGGGAAAAAAAAAAAAATTAGGATTTAAAAGATAGATTCCTATAAACCAGGTAAAATGTTAGAGAATGAAAACCGACTGAAATTTTAAAATGGAACATTTTGACAATCAATCTGTTGATAAAACACAGAAATTAGCATTTTCCTCATTAAAAGAATGTTTTGTCGGCGCGCTGAAAACAAAGGGATTATGACGTCACGTGCTCTTTCTCTGTGGTTTCGACAAAATGCATGCTGGGAACAGAACATCGCGACCTTGGTTACGAAGAATCGAGGTAAAAATTGCAAGGAAAATATTTTAACACTTCAGAAAAAAAAATTAATTAATACTTAACAAGATATTTTAACCGTTCTTATTTTAAATCGGGGTATATTCCATTCATTACCTCAAAAAAAAATGAAAGATAACTTTATTAGAATGGTTGATGCAGTAAATTTAAATACGAAAACAAAATTTTGTCAGCAAAACTGACTATTTTTTAAAAAATTCTCAAAATTCAGTAAATTACATTTGAAGCTCAAAACAAATTTCATTAGAAAGAAAACTGTTGGTTCTATCCAATGGTGCATTGATTGTTTTTAACTATCATTAGAAAAAATACTACAGCCGTAAACATGCCGAAAATGACGCAAAACAACAAAAAACATTAAATAAAAAATTTTCTAGATTAAATTTTAAAATTCCGGCTTTGAGGTATATTGAGGCAGCATTACGACTACCCGTATGCCAAATTTCATGACGAAGTAATGAAAGAAGATAATGAAGTAAGAGCAATAGATTCGTCTACACATCGTGCGCACACACGCATAAATATTGCCTTTGATAAGTATAGATTGAAAAAAATTGCAGTAAATTGTTTAAGAATTTAATAAGTTTTAAAATACATAATTTCTCTTATAACAATCTAACTGCTGGCATTTTGAATTTACATCATAAAACAGCCCGAGTATTTTTTAAAAATATATTTCATTTATAATGTATAATTTTGGAAAACATTTTTCTTCGACAAAAAAAACTATGAATATCTCATATTTTCAAGATTGTAGCAAAGAAATTTGACAAGTCATTTTAAATAATATAGAACAATGATTTCTTTATGAAAGATATTTACAAAATACTACTGGCAAAAACCTGACATGCATACAGAAATAAATAAGAACAATTCACGTTTTCCCCGATTTAAAGATAACTAGACATTTAAAAATATTTAATGAAGTTAAAAATTATAATGCACAACAGTTAATTCAATATAAATAAAAAAAAATTACCTAAAGCTTCCAACATTTTATCACATTCATCAAGAACAAAGTGCTTGATGTGACGTAGATTCAATTTCTTTGACTTTACGAGTGCTAATATCCTTCCAGGTGTTCCCACAACAATATGAGGACAGTTGGATTTCAATACTTTTTCATCATTAGTAATGGTCATTCCTCCAAAGAACACACCAACTTTTATATTAGGCATGTATTTTGAAAAACGTTCATATTCTTTAGAAATCTGAAATGCCAACTCCCTGGTATGACACATGACTAATACAGAGACCTATAAACAAATTTAAAAAATCACTTTAAGGATCAATAAATAATACATTCTTAAAAAATTTGTGTCTTAAATGGATTTTTTAAAAGAATCACTGTATAGCCAATAAATTGCTCTATTTATTACGAACAAAAATTATTACCATGTTTCATTTAAAAGCATCGTCATTTTTATTCAGCACAGTATCTCTTAGCTAATTAAAATATCAAAGGAATATTCAATGTTGATTAAATTAAATCATTTTTAAAACAAAATAATTAAAAACTGAAGTTAAATTATTAAAATAAAATAAATTATTAAAGTATGAAAGGAATGTCAAGGAATTGATAAGTCGGGAAAACAAACTCTGCAAAAAGATACTTCATAATACAATCCAAATTATATTTGAAACTTATTAAAAAATAAAGCACAGATGAATAATTTCTGTTTAAATTTCCAACTACTTCTGCTTCATTGATAAATATATAATGTATTAAGACCAATGATGTTACAACACATTTATCGGTGTAACAAAAACCAAGTTATTTTTCAGGACAACAAATTCATCAGCAATAAGACAAATGTTTTCTTTCTGACAAGATAATTTATGAGATTCAGATGACTTTTAAAAGTTAAAAATTGATTTAGTTAAATATTAAAGTTCACAAATACATACGACTAGAACTTGATTAAGACTAGGGAGTTAAAAATGAAAAAAATTATTAGCCTGGTTAAATAACATTTCATTACACCAGTGCTATTTGTTTCTTACATATGAAAGACTAAGGTTAAAACATGCAATAAAAAAAAAACTAATGTATGAAGTATTCTCTCTCATTTATATAGATAGTAAAGGCATGTTGGAATTAAATAGTAAACGTATAATTATAGAAGTATTATTTCAAAAAACAAATTGCATTTACCTGGTTATCAACAGGATCCAGTTGTTGTAATGTCGCCAAAACAAACACAGCTGTTTTGCCCATACCAGACTTAGCTTGGCATAATATATCCATTCCAAGAATTGCTTGAGGAATACACTCATGTTGAACTGTCAAAAAGAAGGAAAAAAAAAATGTTCAATACAAAAAACTCTTCGAAACTTCCAAGTAGAAATCTTACAAAAGAAAAACGAAACATTAACTTACCCTCGGATGGATGTTCAAAACCACAGTCTACAATAGCCCTTAGAAGTTCAGGTTTTAACAGAAAATCTCTGAAACCAGAGCTGTGTATAGATACATAACCACCAGCAGGTTTTTTAGTTTCTATGGTAAGGTCAGGAGCGGTCTGTTCCTGTTCATCTTCCTCCTCATAATCCAATAATTCGGCGTCATTTTCAGCCATTTTGTCTACTAAAAATGCAAAATAAACAGATATCTCAAATTTTCATTCAAAGTAAGTGTTATTAGCAAAAGATAGGTTTATACAGCAAAAGGATTAAGATAAGTTTATAACAATAATTCGCGTCCGATGCAAATTTGTAAAAAAAATGGCTGTCAGTCAATAAAGCCGGTGTATAATAAATAATAAATAAGACGCACAGCACTATAGTGCCGAAAGATAATCGTGAATCAAAGTCTAAGAGGAAGCCAAATTCACAGAGATAATCATCTAAACAATTAAAAATTAAAGAAATATAATGATTAATTTGGATTACTCACCTTGATTATTCCTCAACGAAATTCAGCAAAATTATGGCAGAATAGGAACAACCACTATCGACAGACACACGCGTTATTGGATTCGTCCAACAACTATTGCCAGAAGTAAAATAGTAATATTCTTTTTTTCAACGTTTAATTCAGAATATTTTCTATTTCTTTTCACGGAATTAAATTTTAATTTCAGGCAGATTAATTTTATTTAAATAAAAGCAAATTCATTAGACGATTTCATTTAAAATCTCACTGAATTTTTTATGTTATGTTTACACCACACAAATCATGTGCTATTGCGCAATCTCTGTTTTCCTTCCTACCAATACCGAAGCCAATGTTTGCTCGTGAGTGTATTGCGAGGTGTGATTTAGTTTCATGTGATATTCGCCGTAAACTTAAGTACAAAATGAAAAACAATAGCATTACTTGTAGTTTTTTTTTTTTACCAAATTTAATATTTGCTTTTCTATTTTAGAATGCTGCTGAGCAAAACTAAAAATCAGCATTCGGATTATTGAAGTATGCCTTGGATTATTATTTTTCTGTTGTGTGCGTCTCACTGTCTTTGCCAAGTTACTTATGAACTGAATATCTACGGTGAAGCTCAGCATGGTTATTTCATTAAAGTTTATTTGGGAACTCCTCCACAAGCAATCAATCTTCTATTAGATACTGGTAGCAGTAAT
Source organism: Araneus ventricosus (assembly GCA_013235015.1). Lineage (NCBI taxonomy): Eukaryota > Metazoa > Arthropoda > Arachnida > Araneae > Araneidae > Araneus > Araneus ventricosus. The sequence goes on from BGPR01010177.1 coordinate 37,653, forward strand.
GTTGCTGTGGCTGCTGTACCTCCGAATGTTGGGGATAACAAATTCTTTCATGTTAATGAATCTAAAACGTTAAATAAATTTGATGCTAAGATTCATTTACGATATATTAGTGGCCAATGGAGTGGTTTTTTAGCCGAAGATGTTTTCAGTTTCGGAAATGGTAAAATAACATGTACTCTAGCTTGTATGGTATCCATTAGTGAAATATTTGAGCCTCATTCACAATTTCAAGGTTTACTTGGATTAGCTTACCAATCAATTGCACTACCAGACTCATCCATTCAACCCTTTTTCGACACACTTATCAAAGCAAAAGGTGTGGGAGATATTTTCAGTCTGGATTTATGTGGACCATACTTTTCAAGCCCAGTGCAGGCAACAAATTGTGGAAAATTTGAAATGGGTTATACCTCAAAGTTGTCCAATAACCGTGACATTGTTTATACGCCTATTATTAAAGAGTGGTATTATGAAATAATCTTGACCGATTTAAGAATAGGAATGAAACATATTCCTATAGACTGTTGGGATATCAACAAGAAAAAATCTGTGGTTGATAGTGGCACTACAGAATTATACATGCCTAGAAAAGTTTATGACTGGGCTAATAATGAAATTCGAAAACATGTGCAGCATGTTATTCCAGATAAATTTTGGATGAACGAAACTGCAGCCTGTGTGCCTTACGATAAATTTGATATAACAGTTTTTCCTACTCTCGCACTCTCTTTCTATCATTCCATAAACACTACTTTCAATCTCCTTATTTCCCCTGAATTATATTTACTTCCAATTGAAAATAAAACTCCCGAACTAATTTGTTTTAAGCATGCTTTTGCTGTATTGGATGACGGAGTTCTAATAGGTTCATCAATTTTAAAAGGATTTTATGTGGTCTTTGACCGACAGAACAAAAGAATTGGATTTACTAATTCTGAACATTTTAATGAAACAAGTGGTTTCCCAGGATCTGTCACGAAACCAAAATATACAATTAAAAATATTCAAATGTGTAAAAAAGACGAGAAATCATCAGATTCCTTTGACCTTTCACCTTTAATGATAGTTGTTTTATTCTTTTCTGTATTGCTAACATTGGTGTTATTATACATGTTCATATCATGGATTTTTAGAACATTTGTACTGCACACTGATGAATCATCAGAAACAAGTAGCTTAGTAGGTGATGTCTGAATTCTTATGCATTTTTTTGCCCTTTTAGCAGTATAGTTTGTCTTTTATATGATGGTATATACCATAAAATATCATATTTTACTGCATTACTAGCAATTATTACTTTTAAATTTTTGTCAGTTTTACTAATGTTATCTTTGAGACTTAATGTTTACTTAATGTTTTTTTAATTTTTTTTCTTTATTTATGTATAAGTGGAACTGAAAATATTTGCATGAATTAGATAAACTCCAAAGCTATTATAATTCAAAAGGCTTTATTAAATAAATATATTATAATATTTAATTTTTTGATTAATTATTAATTAAAATAAAATACCATTGTATACCTATACCATTTGAATAGTTGATTATTACAAAGTGTAAATTAGGTATCCTTATGAGTTAAAATGAAATAATTACAATGCTAGCTTCATTTTCTTTAGTGTTGAGCTAATACTATTGTAAAAATGGAATCAAATGGTTAAAGTAAAGCTTACGGTGCAAAGCCCTTTCTCTCTGCTTTAGCTCGCAAATTCCTTGCCGCCAAGCAGAAGACGGATTGGCGACATCAGAACATTTGTTTTGGTTGCGCAGGAATGTTCCTATTCTTGTTTTGTTCATGCAGGAATCGTTATATTTTTATTTCATGCTTCAGCGTTACAATTTTATTTGTCGGGTGTGTGCTATCTACGATTTCTTCGAATTTGAATAAAACTTCGTTTGGAATTGAAATTCTCGTTTTTGGAATTTTTTTTAAAAAAAAACCTAGATTCATAACATTTAATGAAAAAGCGAAGCTACTATTTTCCCGCTTTGCTAAAAGCAAAGCCGCTGATTTTTTTTTTTTAAATTTGCCCTGAACCCACTTGAGATACCACAGGCATTGCGTTCACAGGGCAATAATAAAATGCTCACTGCGCACTCAAAACAAATGTTCTCGCATCACCAAGCCATCTTGCTCTTGGTGATCCTAAGTGGGGAGGAATGGCTGTGCACCGTAAACTTAACTTTTACCTAAAATGTAAGTTTAAAAAAAATGCAAACATTATTAATTCAAATCATTTCATTTTTAAGCTAACCTTAACATTATTGATAAAAACTTCTTTGCTAGATGGATAGTTTTGGAGGTTGGAGTTGGATATGATAGTAGGGGTACATGAAAACAAAAAGAATAATCAAGGGGTACGCAAGGGAAAAAAGGTTGGGAACCCCTGATCTACCAGGTCATGGAAATCGTATGATGATGCATCGCAGATTTTGCAGACAGTATCCAGCTTATAAACATTAGCATGTTAAAAACAGCCAAAGTTAGAGAGTGAGAATCAGTTTTGAGTCTGTAACTACTGAGCAATTGCAAATGTCAAAAAAAATTTCATTGCAAAAGTACAGGCTCCCCACCATTTCCACTCTCTTTGAACTGGATAGCTCATCTATGAACTCAGCCATGATTTTCACACACTCTACATAGTGTTGTAGCTGCAATTTTTGCTGCCCGGAGCAAATTTGCAATAAGTTGCCCTTCCTTTACAAGTTAAATAAATTTAAAATAAATATATATTCCAATAGGAAAAAGTTGTTTTAATAAGGCAATTCTTCGTTTGACGCTCTCGATCTCTGCAAATAGGTTGCGAAATCGTGCATCCACCACCAGTCTTTCTTTCACACATTGGCAATTTACCCAAAAAAAGTTGAAAAAATATAAATTAATCACAATAGTTAATTTTTTATGTATTCAATGATTGAACTAGTTACGTTGCTCCTCTTAGTTATAAAACTGCTTTCCTACATGTCTGATTTTTGCCATCTGGGGTGGACCCCACCCCACCCTTTTAGTTACGCCATTGACTCTACAACATACCCCTTGAAAACAGGATAGTTTCAGTTTTTAGGAACTATGATCTGAGAAACTATACAGAAATTTTTCCACAGTCATGTTATCGGAACCATAGCAATAGGTTGTATTCTTAATGGGAATCTACCTAAAAATCATTTAAAAAACCTACTTCTTGTTGATGATGAATACTTCTTGTTCAAAGAAAACAAAGAGTTTGGAAAGTTTTTTTTTTTTTTTACTATCTAAAGCTAAACAAGTTTTATTTCAGTAATTCTCAATGTATTTACATGGAGTGCAATATAGGAAAAATGATGGCCAAAAGCTTTATTTTATATGTTTTTGTAAAATATGAGAATTTTTTTACTTTTTTAAAATTATGCACTTGTTATCCTAAAGAAACCTATTAATGTTTGTTTAGTTTGGATTTCAGGGCATAAAAGCTATTTTGTCATGTCACAGCCTGGCTTTAATAAACCATGCAGACATACCTATATGATGTTATCTTAAACCAGTCTTGAGATTAATCAGATTTTACCATATTTTTAGAAATTTGCAAATGCTGTTATAATAGAGATATTTTGATTGCATTTTTTTGTCACGTTGATAATTTTTAATTTTTTTTTCTGTTAGATGGCATTGTTTTGGAAACATGGAAATAAGAAAGATCGTATTCTGCTTCAGGATTTTAAAACAAATGAACCTCCTTTTGAAGAGATTGTATAAAGTGAGATACTATATGAGAAAAAGAACCAGATTTTGTGTATTGAGAGGTGTTATGTAAGTAAATGAATGGCAATAACTAAAATTTTATGTAACTATTTAAACTGTGTTTGATATGCTTATAATCTTCATTCATCAAAAATAGATTTTTAAACTTTTAAGCTATTTAATGATTGTGAATTGCAGTTAGTGTGAAGATCTATGCAGATATTGAATTCAAATCATGAAAAAGACACAACACATCTTCTAGTCAAGTTGTTGCTTTTGTTCAAAAATGTATATAAGGGATTGCACAATTATTAAATTTGGTAAACCTCGAGTTTAGGGTGTGTACTATTTTCTCGCCAAAGAAATTTTATTTGCCATCGCCAAACACTGTTTAGGATGCGCAGTGAGTTTTTTATAGGTCTCCTGTGCATTTGATGCCTGCGGTGTCTCAAAATGTGAGAGTGAGCACGCAATGCCTTTGACATTGCAAGTGTGTACCGGGCAAATTTTTTTAACTTAAAAAAAGATCAGCGGCTTCGCTTTCAGCAAAGCAGGCCCCTCGTCGCTTCGATTTTTCATTGAGAAACGAAATACACAGGGAAAGCACGAACACAGGAAAAACACGAGGTATGAAGATGATGAAACGTAGCAAGGGAACCATTCTTTCCAGAAAGAACATTCCTTGTTCGATATTTGGAAGCCATAATCAGCAAACTCGATGAACGGAAATCTTTTGAAAAGAAGCGAATGGTTATTGAAAAAAATCGTTTGGTAAATCATCAAACATTCCAAACGAAATATTATTCAAATTCGTACTCCGACCAATCAAATCGAAGAGAGCAGACGGTGGACCAATCGAAAGGAAGAGAAATTAAGAGCATGCTCTTTAGACTGGTAAACAAATCACTGTCGGCTCATGCACAAATGAAGTTGAAAAATTTTTCAACTTGCATCCAAAAGAAATGTTCTGGCATCTCTCTTGGTGACAAATAATTGGTTAGCTTATGGGAAATGAAGTGAGTACACACTCTAACCTCCAGGCTAACCTTAAATTTTTACGCTCTTGCCTGTTATGCTATATATGTTTTGTGTTATAAATAAAAATGAAGGAAATTTTCTAATTTAAAAATCTTCAAATGAACATGAACAAATAGTTTGCTTAAGTAATGAATTTTGAAGCTTTTTTAGTTTGCACATTTTTAAATTAAGCATTTTCCCATTATCTGTGCTATATGTTGATATTTTAAACAGTTTTTTTAGTAGTTTTCAGCATTTAATTGTGATTTGTATTCCTTATGAATTGTACAAAATACTACAGAAAGTAAGTCATGAGATTTTAAAACTACGAATGCGACTTCATTAGAAATGCCTTTCTATCTCTTATTATTTGTGTTCGTTTTCTAAGCTTTTTATACATTTTGCCTTTCTAATCTTTTAACTTTTGAAAAATGTGACAACCTATGTACTGTTTTTGTTATGTAGCTTGCACTATCAGGAAACAATATTTAAGAAACTCTTATATGTAGTTGCTTGTTTGGATAATAAGAATGTTTCTATAGTAGAATAATTAATATTTTTTACTGTGATTTATTGATTAGAAACTACTGTAACAAATTTTTGAAGTTCCATGTGAATTCAATTTTGATACTGATTTTTTAAGCATTTATTGCCTTGAAAAAAGTTTGTACTATGAATGTCTTAATGAACTAATACTTATTTAAACAATTAACATTGAATCGAATCAATATGATATGAAAGCAATCTAAAGAATCAATAAATTTTTATCGGTAGTGATATTATCTATTTGAATGTATTGTTCATCGAAGTATAATGTTTAAGTAAAATCTAAACCATCACCAAATCGACTGTAAGTTATTAGTTAGTCAATTTTGTCACTCCACAATATATTATCATAATTTCTCTGAATGAAATTAAGATTTAAAAGAATTAGTTATAGTAAACTACGTGTAGTTTTCTGAATTATAAGGCAGTTGGAATCAATTTGCATGACATTACAGTTGCTTGTACAGTAGACTTCCTCTTAATCGGATCTCCGCTTTAACCGGCCAAATTTTTTTTATCTTTAAAATGTAAAAAATAGCTAAAAATTAAAAAACACGTTCCGTTATTTAGTATCAGTATTGCACGTATTTCAGACACAGGGTCAATATAGAATGTCAATATGACAATTGGGAGGGAGGGGTGGAATACGGCTCAGTAACTGACAGGTACTTTTTGACCTTGACAATAGAAGGGCACAGGTGTCTCCTACCAAACGACTGTGGTGATTGGTCAGACGATCCCAATACAGTTGCAATGGGTGGATAGAAAGGTGATTTTGGATGAACGACGAAATCATTTAAATCATTGTCTGTTCTGGGTTGTACCAGACGTCTTAAGAGTTGAAAATTTGTTCGACTATGATGATGGCGATGACATCGTTGAAAATACCACATCCCTCATATCTCATACGGATGGAATGAAAGCTTTAGAAGTGGCATTATGCTATGTGGAACAGCAGTCATCAGCTTCCCCTGTTGATGTGATGCTGATAAAAAAAAAATGGCGAAACTATGCGGCAAGTTGCTGAACTTCTAGGCTTCAACAAAAAAGGTTACTTATTTTTGTAATGGTATGTAACTTATAATATTTTAATACATTGAATAAATTACACAATATTTTAATTGTGTATTTATTTATAAGATAAATACATCCAAACTTTAATTTATTTCACTTCTCAGGTTTAACCGGATTTTTGCTTAACCGGCTTACCCTCGGTCCCATTTAAGCCGGTTCCGAGGGAGTCTACTGTAAATGCACACATTCTCTATTCTAAATGGATTCTGAAATTAAATTAGTATGGTGCTTTTGACTTGCATGGATTGATTTTATTCTAAAAATTAGATAGGAGCTTATCATTATCTGCTAATTTATCTAGATGACTATATAGTAAGTAGGTTTAAGTATAATTCAGAAAACCAATCAATGCAATTTTTACCTGCTGACGATATGTACGTAAATATATTTATACTAGAGATAACAAATATTGACATACCTTACTTGCAGTATACAATATGATTCATAACACCAAGTTCTGACAACAAATTTTGTTATGTAACATATAGTATTTAGCTTTTGGGGTAAAATTTGGTTTTCTAAGAACTTCTACACTTCCAAAAAATAGTACAAATTTTAGCAATGAGATATGCGATTTTAATAACTGGTTGCCACGTAATTTTTTGTAACACTTACACACTTTGTGATATATATATATATCCTGTTGAAATTATCACATCAGAGTATTTTATTCTTTAGTTATTAGATATTGCACATGTGTTTGGTCTTTTAAAAAATTGTCACTATATATGCTTATGTATAATTATTTTTATAGTTTGTCCTATTTTTCTTTTCATTCAATGATTTTTGTTGATACTATGTTGAAAATAGAATCCACCCATTTATATTTACTTATATTACAAATGATTTCATTTTTGTCACTTGTTTTATAAAGATGAACTTTTTATAAAAATTATTCCATTTTTTAATGTTAAATATTACCTTTTTCTGATTTTACAAATATATGGTAGTAGTTAGTACATTTATCAGTGATTTAATTTGTACTTACGTTAATTACAAGGTTTTTATGTACTATGGTTGTGATGCTGTTATACAAAATGTGTATTAATAATAATGACTGCAATAAGTACATCTTGAAAAACTTAGCCAAGTTTAACAGTATTTGTATATGAGATTTTTGCATTAATTCTGAACAAAATATTAACAATTAATGAAAATGAAACGACTAATTCGTGTATTTTGAAATTCATTCCTTTTTATATCCCAAGTTTATTGAATCCTATATGAAACAAATTCAATTATTTAAGAAAATTAATATATAATTTTTTATTCTTAATCATTATGAAATAAAAAAGAAAAATATCAGTTTAAGAGATACTAAACGAAAAGTATAATTTTGATGATTTGGATTCTCAAAAATAAATTGCTGTTTATGCTTCTTCATAATTTCAAAAGATATTCAAATAATACTTGGAAAAAATAAAAGATAGGTGAAAGAGTTTAAGATTTGATCTATGGATTAATTGTATGTTTATAAGATAGTTGATAGTTTTAAGATAAGTTGAGCAATACTGTAAAATTCATTAAAAGATAATAAATAAAGGATTCAGCTTCAAATCTTTATTTCCTTCCAAAAGTTTTCATATTGAAGAAAAAACTAGTCCTGATATTAAATTAATGCATTAAAATTGTATCGCAACACTGTTATGGAAATTTATGAACAAAAATATTATTGAATCAAATTTATTTTTTTGTGCAATTCAAATATTGATGTCTTGTGTTTGTTATTTTTTGAATGTCATTTCAAACCATGTACATATGTCACAGTTAATTAAAAAATGTAAATACATAACATATTTTTTAAATTGAAAAAAAAAAACTCAAAAGTTTGCAATTAAAGTTGACAAACCTCAATCACATTTAGAGTTGTGATTCATGTAGCCTGAAATTTCAAGCTTACTACATCTGACCAAAAATGTTAATTTTGAAAAATATTCCTTTATCCTGTAAAGCACCAACTGGTAATTGATCAATCTAAATGCATAATGTACTTTAAAATAATTTATTATAATCTTTGCATTCATAATTGCATTAAATATAAAATTTCTCTTGAGTCGGAAGAATATATTATTTATTTATTTTGCTTTGAATATAGTGAAATACTCAGAAAACTCAAAACACTTATGATGTGTTTTTGGTTCTCAGTAATTCTAAAGTTTGTCTTCCAGTTATAATATGTACCAGTATTTAAATATTGTAATGCTTGTAAGAATACATTTTTGATTATATAAATAAGGCCCTTTTGCTTAGAATTTTTCTTCAAATCACAGTCAGTGCTATATATATACTAGCTGGTATACCTGGCGTTGCTCGGGATAAAAATATTTTTAAATCTAAGTACTTATAACACTTTAAACTTAATTAAACTATACAAAGAGAAAGTATTGTAATCGTCAAAAAATTCGAATTCGAAATTTTGACGAATCTTCATGTTTTAGACCTCCCTGAGTCCGAAAAACACAACAAAATAAATCTTTGAATTATGTCTGTCTGTGAACATGATAACTTGAAAACTATTAGAGATAAGGAGATGAAATTTAATATGTGGTCTTGACACATAATTTGTAGGTTTCTATCAAATTTTGGACAAAATCTGTCTAAGGGAAGTCTGTCCGCGTTCATGAGAACACTATAACTCAAAATCTTGAATAGCTAAATGAATAAAATTTGGTACACAATTTTAATCATCAGGAATGTAGGTTCATATCAAATTTTAGGCGAAATCCGTCAAAGTGTTGACTTCTGTCGGTCTGTATAATCACATACTTCTAAACATTATAACTCGTAAACCCTACGGCTTTGATAATTAAAAATTGGTATGAGGCCTGCCAACATTAATTGTAGATCTGCGCCCAATTTTCGTTTCAATTGGTCTAAAAAAAAGGTGTTCAAATCGCATATTTGTCTTTTCTCATCACACAATGATGCAATACCATTATTGCGTGATTTACTTGCACTAATCCTTTCTGCTTCTACCCATGCCTTTGACCCCCAAGCTTCCGATTCCCAAGCTTTTTTTCTCCACTTCATTGTTTGTTTTACTGCCTTTTAGCTTATTTTTTCTCTACATGTACTAGGAGTATACGAGAAAGTTTAGGGGAGACCACTCCCGCTAGTTAGTGTTTGTGTGACTGACCAGAAAAACACCTGCATATTCATTGAGGATCCTTTAAAAATTTGTGAAGTTAAATGAACATCACATAGAGAGAGTAATTAACGTCGTTGGATTGCCTTACAAATATACTAAAATATATAAGCAAATATATCAAATATCTGCTGCCACGTTTTAAAACAATATTGCTTTGAAGCAGGTGCAATAAAATATTTCAGCAATGCAATGAATAATAAAGTGAAAATTCTGCTTTGGAGTTAATTTCCCAAGAAAATAATTTATACTATCACTATCGTAACAATTGCAAAAGCTGCTGAATAATGAGATTGGTTTGAATTTTATTTACAACAATAAAAACATTGTTACAAATCATACTTCAAAACATTTTGAAAAATTAATTAAAATTGAACAAAATGTTGCATGGAAATAAGATTGGTGTCATTGGAAAGCTAATTTTTTTAACTTTATGTTGATGTTAAAATGTTTTTTATGCAATAATATATCATTTTTACAGATAGGGTTAGGTATAAATTTAATTAAAATTGTGTAACATCCTTTCCTAATGAGCACCTACTGCCCAAGAAGCAACTGCCTGCCAAATTTCAAGTTTCTAGTCCCAGTGGTTTCGGAGATTTGGTGATGAATCAGTGAGTCCCTTTCTCTTTTATATATGTACAAGCTGCCTTCAGCAACCAGCTTGTTCTCCAGGAATATGATTTCAATTCGATCTTGTATCATTTTATATTCATTTTTCTCTTAACAGGGTAATTTTAAACTTGAGATTGTGGTAGATATTTAACACATCTTCTATTAGTGACCTTGTAACTGTTCATTGTCTATATAAATGTCCTTAATGGAGTCAAATAACTCACCATGTCCAGTAACCCCTAATTCCACATTGTCGGCACTATCTTCACTTTCTAATTCTTCTTGTAAAATATGCATCTGATTTCAACATTAAAATGATGCAACACATTTTATGGCCAGCGGCATGTTAGCTGGATTAAAACATGTTGAAAAAAGAATAAAAACATAGCAACCATAACCTTTCAGCTTATGTTTCTTAATACTATAAGCAAAGCAATATCTCAAAGAGCTTGGTTTACAGATTTCACAAAAATCTTGATGAAGTAAAATATGAAAGCAAAATGTATTTGGATCCTATGCTCAGATTACAACAATGAAAGAGAAATATGCAATTAAATTTTTGTTTAAACAATAAAAACGATTTGAGTTGCTATGCAACAATGAAAAGTATTGTTGTTAATTATGCCAAAAAATATTTATTAAAATTTTAGAAAACATTTTACAGAAATTTAATTGATATCATTGGAAAGGTAATTTTTTGCATTTTCAGATGGTGTGAAAATGATTTTTGTGCTGTAATATTTTCGGAAGTTGTTAAAAAAACCGCCGAAATTTCGCCTAATTTTTAATTAATTAAAATTTCAAAAAAAGGGCTCCGAGGTGCACATTCCCACCCTTCAAAGTATGTTTGTGCCAAATCTCATAGCTCTAGGTCTAGCAGTCTGCCCTGTAGAGGAACGACATACACACATTCTCCTTTATTATTAGTAGATAGATATATATATAAAAGAAAAAGGGACTTGCTGATTCATCACCAAATAGATATATATAGCACTGATTTCTAGTAAACAGCTGCAAATTATAAAATTATCTTTATTTAATTTGCAAATTCTGTCTCTGCATGTTGTGACTTATTGGAAAACTGTTCATAGTTTCTACAAACATTATTTTCTAGTTACCAAACTGTAGTATTTCAACCAGAAAAAAAAATATTGTGCATATTTATTTTTTTATATTACTGTTTTGGAAGTACTACATACTAAACTGTATGTATGAAGCCAAATTTTTTGAACAACTTTTTTTCTGTTTTCAGACATTTTTATACTATTTTAAAGCATATAAATTGATTTTTGAATGAAATTTTCTGATTGTTTTTCTTCCATAATTTTAAAATGACAGCCACTTTTCTTGATTTATTTTACTTCAGTTAAGTAATCACAATCATGTATTTCCTTTTTCTTTTAATAATTCTGCATTTGGCACCTATGTTATTTTTAGATGATAAACTTTAGAGTCACAAACGTAAAATATATATGCATGTTTATTTTCAGTTACATGTTTAAAGAATTTATAATGACAATTTTAGGCTTATATTTTCTGTTTTATATAAAAATATTTAAAAGAACTTGTAGTGAAAAGAAAAAAAGTGCTACTTTTCTAAATTTTCTTGTACATATTGTGAAATATTTTTTGCAGTTCCACAAAACTCGATTTTTATGTTGCTAATGTTTTGAAAGATTTCAGAAACCATGGAGAAACCAAATTAATTTTCAAGATTTTTCAAAAATTGTTTTTGTTTCTTCCCTGAACTGTTTTATTCAAAAAGTTATTGTCACTTGCATTTTAACTGTGTACTTCCTTTTAGAAGGGAAAATAAACAGGAAGAAATTGTACCTGTTTTGCAATAACTGTTTCCATTAATTTGTAAACCACCTGATGGAAGTTGTAAATATTTTGTAACTTCCTGTTTTATTGAGGTGACCTCTTTACCAGAAAAATGCATTCTAGATTGTGTTGAACTGGTATGGTCAGAGCCGTCTTATCCAATAGGCTAATTGGGCTGTAGCCCTAGGGTGCCTAAAAATTTACTGTACTGATTTTATGTTAATTTTGAAGCAAAAATATATTTCATTATAATTTTAAATATGTTAAAAGTAGAAATATGATTTGAGTTTGTAACTAGACAGCCATAGATTTTGTAACATTGTATAAACATGAATATCAGTTGAAAAAATGTTCATACAAATAACAATATAGTGAGAAAAACCCAATTTATGCATAAAAGTTTCCTGCATTATCAATTACAGTTCTGATGAGAAGCCAAATTACTCTAACTCAGATCACTTAAATTTGCTAAGACAGCCCTGGGTGTGGTTCATCAGCTACAAAAGATTAAAATTAAGAGCATAGAACTTGTTTCAGTTTTATGCAGATGTACTTATCCAATGTGATATTGTTTGAATTGAATGTTGAATAAATCATATCTTCAAAAAAAGTTTCTGCTTTATTTTATAAATTTAACAATGTTTTTAGGCTGGCATTCTTTCTGTGAATTGTGTGATGTGAAATCCGAGTGCAGCGCTCTGCAAGGTAAACTGTTTGACCTAGATCTATCAAGTTTGTCACAAACATACTTTGGAGGGCGGGAAGAATGTACAGCTTGTTACTATTCTTCTTGTAGTGTAAATTCTGCTCTTTAAATTTAAAACTTTCCAAAAAAATTGAGGCTTTACATGTTTTTTTTTTTTTTTTTTTTTTTTCTACGGAACTAATTTTAACATTTTTTTTCTTCTACACAATAAACTACAGAAGAAAAAAGCATACCCTAATATTATATTTTAAAATATATATTACATAGCATATTGTTTATCAACTTAGAGCTGCAACTTGTTGAAAGTGGCTTTTTTTCTAATCGATTGCATTATTATATGATTTTCATTTTTAATTCTTTACTTTTTGAATATAATTCAGAATGTCGGTCAGTTTGAATTTTTAACTAAAGGACTTATTCTAATGTAAAGGCCTGTTTGTCAGCTGTCAAGTTCTTTTTCTGAAAGGTGACAATATTATTATTTACGCATAAAAGCAAGACAGTCTGAAGTTTCCTTTTCTTTTGGGTTATTTAACTTTTGCCGAGTCATTTATTCCTTCATATTATTTAATGTATGAAATTATTTTCCTTACTATTATCATTGAACATTTTCCAAATCGGCAAAAAAAAAAAGCACTCAAATGACCAAAATATATTGTAGAAAAGTTTTAAACAAATAGAATGGATCTGAACTTTTGTAAGTAAAAAGGGCAACTTAAGTTCTTTTTTTTTTTCAATAAAACTATAATTTTTCCATTGGGCTTAATTATTTGTGATTATCTTTTTTGTATCAGTATTGAAATTATGTTTTTAAAAAGTTGATTGAAATTTATGTCATGTATTTTGGGATTTCAATTGAGAGAAACTTTTTTTAAGAAAAATATAAAAATATTCCATAAATTACTTTATTGCAATGTTACTTTTATTAAAAGTAATATCTGGCATAAGGGACTAGATATTTTTCACAATTTTTTTTAATGTTTATATGTAAAAATGATTTATGTAAATATGTAAAATTTTGATATGTTGTCCAATATCAGGCTATCGAAATAAGCATAAGATGTGGTGGGTAATCGGGCAATTTTGTAACACTGTTAGTAAGATATTCTGGTGATGTAAATAGAAACTATTCCGATTGGAAATTTGACTGCTGGCCTGTGAAAACAAACCACAAAAATGCATTGAGCTTAGATGGATGAAATTTGGTCTTTACACCAAATTTATAGATTTCCATCACATATTAGATGAAGTCCGCATGCATGTGATAGTTGAAAAATTTATAGAGCTAGACAAATAAAATTTCCTGCTGAGTTTTATTATTGCAGAGTATAATTGCAGATAATTATCAAATTTTGGGCCGAATCCTTTAATGGGTCTGTCTGTCCGTGTCCATGTGAGCTCGATAACTAAAAATGTAACCACTTAAATAAATAAAATTTGATATGTCGTCTTCTAACTATAACTGTAGATAGATATCAAATTTTGTTTTCAATTGGTTGATAGGAAGGTACCCAGAATTCATACTGGATTTTTTCATCATACTATGAAGCCCAAAACGGTCCATGTTATGTCATGGTGCGCGAAGATCAAAAAGGCAGAGAACACTCCCACTTGTGCCATTACCCTTCCGTCTTGCCCCCGTCTCCGAATTGGAGGGCAATTTTATTTACAGTTCATGTTGATAAATTTGTATGTTTATGTGTTTTTTACTTTCTCATATGCGAAGTATACAGAGTAATATATTGTAATCGCCAAAAAATTTAACCCTGAGATTTTGATGAATCTCTACTTTTTAGACCTCCCCGATTCTGAAGAAACACATTTTTGGAACTATGTGTTTCTGTGAATGTGATAAATAGTGGCATAGTGAGAGGAAGTGGCACCCGGGGCATGTGATTTTTTGCCCCTAAACACGCACCAATCATAATCAGTGTAATGGCGCCGGGCCATGGTATTTTTCGCCTTCTCATCATATTTGTCTTAAAAAGTGACATATTCTAGTATTTTCGAGGGCCTTCATTTTGTCCCCAAGATTAGGAGGTATTGACTAGGGTTCCCCCCACCCACATTCGATAAAATTTCTGTAAATGTCTCTTTCCAACCATAAGACTAACATTGCAGGAAAGCGTCATTTCAGATTCATAACAATATACTATGGATTCTGACGAGGCTTTAGGGAAATGTGTCCCAGAAACAGACAATGTTGGTAGATCACAGTTCTTAAATTCAAATTTGTCAAACATTACATGGTGAATACCCCAACTATAATTCATGATAGAAAATACTTCTGTTCCAAAGTATAAAAAGAGCTAGATTATGGTAAGAGCTCGTCCGGCTCTTCTCAATACCCACCTACACTGTGATGTAAAAAATCGTTACTCCAGTGCCAAAACTATCTACCAGGATATAAAAATTTTGTATCGTCGTGACGAATGTCAAACCTCAAGGCTAAAGTAAACCAAAACTGTTTAACTTTACTGACTTTACTCACCTGGCAATAAGAATCATAAAGAACAATACAATACTTTCGATAATTTAATAAAAATTATAATGAAATAACTAGCCAAAAAATGTCTTCGACCGCGTCAAAACTACAAATACAAGTGGAATGACTAGAAAAATAGGAAAATTTTCGAGCCTGTATAGCCAAAAAGCAATGTTGAAACGTTATTATTTTTTTTAAAGAGGGAAATAAAGAAAAAACTGTTGTAATGATTTTAAATAAAATCAAGAATTTTGGCTTGACTCTGGGGGGGGCTGTAGCCCGATAGCCCCCCCCCCCGGATTCACCACTGCGTTACTCACAGAATGCAATAATCTGCAGCGCCGACCGTTCGTCCTAGAACTACCGAATTTGGCACAAACATACTTTTTATTTAAGTCTCGCAGCGGCCCGGCTTAACCTGAAGGGTGTAAGGCAGAAAATAGGCCGTTGGGGGAATTAAAAATATTACAAACTATGCCTCGAACAGTGGCAGAAACAAAACAGAGTTGGGTGGTAAACATTGGTTCGACAACACCAGATAGAGAGATAATGATGGCTATAAATGCTCGACCCACCTAGTGTGGGGAAAATTTGCATATAAAGGAGCAATCAAAATAATATTCCTTAAAAAAACCCGAACAAGGTGAACTTCAAAGACTGGCAACGAGCATGGATGGGCACAAACATAATTGTCATGAAAAGTATCAAAACGTGGTAAAAATACATAACAGCTATTTTATTGCTTTAAGTTGTTGGGTAGGCCATACAATATTTTGTACCCGGGCACCGAACCGGATAAAGGAGGGAAAATCGAAAAAGTGTTTCTTTTCTCGTTTAAATAAAAGGCTATTGATCTGAGAGGAAAAGTTTAAATGGGAAAGATAGAGATATTTTTTTTAAAAAAAAAACCATAAAATGAACCGTCGAACGTTAAGAGAGCTTAACACGAGTTCAGGAGTAAATTAAAG
>BGPR01010178.1:8767-53743 GCA_013235015.1 Araneus ventricosus
ATACACTAGTGTCTAATTTTGGACCAAATTCTTCAAAGGGTAGACTGTCTGTTTGTATGTCGGTGTGTATGTGAACACAAGAAACTCAAAAACGTTGAATTGTAGAGTCTGTTCCTTACACCAAAATTATACACTAGTGTCTGATTTTGGACCAAATTCTTCAAAAGGTAAACTGTCTGTCGGTGTGTATGTGAACACGATTATTCAAGAATATGAATGAGATCGAGTCTGTTCCTAACACCAAGATTATACACTAGTGTCTAATTTTAGACCAAATTCTTCAAAGGGTAGACTGTCTGTTTGTCTGTCAGTATGTATGAACACGATAATTCAAGAACTATATGAATCAGATGGATGGAATTTTGTAAGCGGTATTTATTGGCACTAAAATTCGAGATCTGTATCATATTTTGGACTCAGTCAGTCAAAGGCAAGAGACACTCTTCCAAAATGCACACTCGATTCGATTCGTTACACGGCTAAGCTAAATACAAACCGCGCTATATTGTGGATACGAGAAACTGGAGGAGGGAACATTCCATCTGGCTAAACACATTTTTTTCGTGGCCCCAAGTGGACTAGATTAGAAAAAGTATTGGGAATAGGAAAAAATCACAGCGTTTCTTTCTTTCTTATATTTTTTGAAACTTTTAGGCAAAAATAATTAAGTAAATTGTTTCCACTAACAACATTTCGATAAAATTTATGTTAATTCTCTAACCGGAACACCTTTTGAATACCCGTTTATTTAATATTTACTCTGGTGGACATGATTGCCGATATCCCCGGTCAGAGGGTCAAATTAAACTTTTTTTTCTTATCATTAATTCTCTGGAGTCTGTAGTAATCGTGTTTCAATTATGCCATACATTTACGCTAACTGCTGATTTAAATGAATTTTAAATTATTTGATACAAATTTAAATGAATCATGCTATAGCATTGGATGGAAATAGCGATTCTCTTCGTCGCAAAAATGTTTGTACCAACTCCCAAACAGTGCATTTAAATAGCCCAACGTTAAAGGTCAATATTTCATTCTCTTATTTATTCTATAATTATTTTTAAAAAAAGAGATCGTGGCAAAACTTTAAGAACTTTTGATATGACAGATATACTCGAAGCAAGTTCTATTTCAAATATTATCTTATAGAAATTTATTATAATTTCTAGACTATAAACATGGCAATTAAGTCCTAGATTGATTAGACTTCCGAAGTCCTGTCCAATGAATACACAGGGTGGTTCCGCTACTGGCGTAGCAAGGGTAAGTGGCGCTCGGGTTAAAAATTGTTTCTTCGCTCCTCTTCCTCGCTCTCGTCATCATCAGTGACTTAGCATCCGGAAATGGCACCCGGGGCATGATATCTTTTGTTCCTTCATCACATTTCACTTTAAAAAGGGACATACATGTATTAAGGTATCCGACTGGTTTAAAATCGTCGTTTTTGATGAAATCATCAAAAATAGTTTTATGTCTTAATTTTGTAGCCTGTTTAATCAGCTTTCTAAAACTGCCTCACTTTTTACTCTACGTGAATTACAAATGGAGTTACAGCTGTTTTATTACCGAACTGTAAGCATTATTTTATGTTGCATGAAAACTTTAAATGCGTTTTCTGAGAAATGATATTTTTGAGGAAAACTGTCGACCGTAACAATGATTTCTCAAAACGTTATTCAAGTATTGATATGAAATTTTCTGAGATTGTTTCCTGCAATGTGCTTGATGATTTATTTCCTCTAAAAACTAAGGTCCATTTTAAAATCGAGTATTATTTTTAAGTGTTTAAATATAAACGAAAAGCATTTCTTATGAAAAATTACCAGTTTAATAACTATGTTCAGCTATATCTCAAAACTATTTTGAAGTACAAGAAAGATTTTAGAGCATAATACAGATAACTGTCATAAAAATGTACTCCTTCAAGGATTTATGTATATTTAGAATGTGATTTTGTTCATGGCTGTTAGCGTAAGGCAAATATTTTAGTCATTTTTCTTCAAATTTCTCAGTTTTTTTTAAAAAAATATTATTTTGGAAGGTTAATTTTACAATATTTTCATAGTTTTAAAACACATGCAGTTGAAAAATAACATTAAAATATATATATAAGTTATTTTTCAAAAAAATGTCTCCGAACACAGTCGGATTCCTTAACGTTTTGTCACCATGGCCAGTGGCGTAGGGAGGGTAAGTGGCGCCGGGAAGCATATTTACAAACCCTACCTGATGGAACTGAGGCAGGAAATCAGTCAATATCATTGGCTACGAGAAGCAGTGACGTCGTTTTCAGCTCTAGCACGTAGAGTACGGCAATCATAACAAAACAAGAGTCGTCCTACTTTTCTTCTCCGTTTTCCTGCAGTTGAACACAGAAAACATTCTTCCGTGGGTTGTTATTTATTATGTATTATATTATTTGCTATATTTTTAAAAATGTAATTATTTTTTAAAATATCATAAAAAATAAAATATCCCACACTGTAAGAAATTATACTAATGAAAAGTACAAGCACGAGAGCAAAGAACAACGTCATCGGCTCCAATCCAGCCGTCATATTGTCCGATTTCCTCCCTCAGTTCTATCAGGGTAGGATTTATAAATATGCCGCCGGGAAAATATGATTTTTTAAAAATCCTAGTAGTTATCAGTAGTTCAACAAGGTAAATGGCGCCATGGGTAAATTTCTATTTTTATCCCTCCATCATAGTTCGGGCCGCGGTGGCAGTGCTAAAGTCTCGGCTTCAGGTCCGGAGGGTTTAAGGTTCGAAACCCGAATCCACTAAAGATCCTTTGTGTATCGGGCCTGTTGCACGGTAAATTATACGAAGGGGGTCAAACGTCCTCCCGTTGGTGTGGTGTAACACAACCCACCTCAACCCAGCTTACCCTACTGAGTTTAAGGTCTTAAAGAGTCGGAGGGGAAGAGAGCCGACCAGCAGCAGCGAGAGGACGCAAGCCCCATTCGCATTTATTAAAAATTTTTCCTCATATATATATATACTACACCCCGCAACATGGGTGGAAATTAAATACATATAAGCATATATAAAAGTCTCACATTACAGGCGCTCACCCTGCCAAAGAGACAATACAAATAACAGCATATGGAGTGAAACTTATTTACTAATAAAAATTTACCGTGGCCGGGGAGAAACAAACAACGCATTCCCAATTTTAATTATCAATGGCATTCCGCCCATTAAATACAATGTGTGAGATGCAGCTCAAATACAAAAAAGGCCAACCCAAAACCACTCTCAAAACAGACAAATTACAGCGAACCAAAAATCGAACAACACAAACCCAAACAAACTCTACACACTAAATGAATTGGTAATCATTTTTTCCTTCCCCCTTTATTTAAAAAATATATAAACTGATCCATCCTCACCCACACAACTAATCAGTTAAAACTTCAAAGATGTCAATACTCTATTACCAAGCATGCACCGGGTATATTGATTAAAACCATGTAATAAAAACCAACTGGAATAACCACTCCCAGTTCAGGAAACACACCAATTCAAAGATACCCAGTCCGTCATGCGCAATGCAGAGCAACTAGAGGTTGGTATGGTGCAAAAATACCCACACTGGCCCGGCCTACCCAAAAAGGGTGTAAGGCCGGTAGAGGACCAGCGGGGAGAGAGCCGCTCCACCAGCATGTGGAGGACGGGATTTATTGGGTACAATAAGATGATACAGGCATTGCCCGAACAGGGGCAGTAATTTTAAACACAAGAGAGCTGGGAGTGTAAACATGGTTCGAGCCACCTCGGTGGGGAGAAAATAACTTGATTTACTGCTCGGGCAAGCAAGGAACAGTAAAAATATATAAAAATAGATATAAGTATTGAAAAAGAAACAAACAAATAAACACAGAAAAAGCAGTAAAAATCAGATATATAAAAAAGTCAAATATTGAAACTCCATAGTATAAAAATAAAACACACACAAACAATATTACACATCAAACGACATACAAAACACAAAAAAAACTGTACCAAACATAGAATTAAAAATACATAATTCTATGTTTGGTACAGTTTTTTTTTGTGTTTTGTGTGTCGTAGAGGTCGGTGCCAGCTTAGGCGTCGTCCTCGTCATTTGACAAAGGTTCAAAATTACGAGGCCCGTCCCAAAATAGCTCTCATGTTGCTTCAAAACTGGGCGTTAATATAACTAAACCCATCATATTTCGCTTTAAAAGAAGCATAAATGCAGTAAAGTTTTGACTCCATGGCGTCCCCTAAAACTGGTGCTCGGTGCATCTATATCCCCTTCTTGAGAGGTGGCCTCCAACAATGCCGTCCCAAATACCGACAGTGCATACGCACTCCATTTCCAACACAAGCCCTCTACCGCATGACGAAGACATTTCCGACCCTGCATTCTATGCGACTCCGAATTTTCTTTGTGTCCCCTATTCATTAACTTTGTTCCACTAGCACTGAATCACCCTGCGTATTAGAGAATTACAACAGTTTTCCTCCCCTGTTTATTGGAATTGGGAGCTACTTAATATGCTTCAATCTGTCTCATGCATTGGAAACGTCTTACCGACTTTTAAACTGTTACTGTGTACTTTTGCCCTATCTACGAGCATAACGTATCACGGACGGAAAAACAAAGTTATAATGAACTACATAGAGACTAATGCAGATTCTCTGTAGATCTGATTTTTGAAAACCGGGTCAAATCCGAAAATACATCAACTGTGTCAGTCAGAATATTGTAATTTTCTAACTAGACGCGAGACTTTAAAGGCAGTTTCGATTGCATCCTTTCTCAGTGTTTATGTTTATTCCGTCTTGAATGCAATCTCATTGGACTACAATAACTGAATATAATGGTGACAAAAACATTTGTCGCTTTGTCGTTAGAAAAAGAAAACTTTGTGGCTTTCTCATTATCGCTACAACACTTACGAAAGATAATTCTAAAGATTACCATCCTTGTGTTATTTGTGATGAAGTATTTGCTCAAGGTCTGATCCTCGGCCTTAGGATTGCAGGTTCCAGACCTGATTCCATTTTTTCGGTATCTCTACGATGCTTTTAAAAGACTCCTCTAAAGTTTACCATTTTTTTATGTTTTTTTCTGAGAATGCACCAGTGTTCGATGGCACAGCCTAGGGTTCTACAAATCACGGGTTCGAGACTGATTCTACCAAACCATCGTGTATGTGAACTAGCTACCTACAAGCTAAATATTTCGTCGAGGGCCAGTGCTTTCACAGAGGTACTATTTGAAACCCATAAAAGCGTTTAATCCTTGTCATCTGGCCACGATTTAATATTAAGACGACCGTCCCAATAGCACTCTTGTGGTTTCAAAATGATTGCAGTACTGTGTGTTTTCTTTGTATTTATATACGAGGGTAAGCCATTATATAAGTCACAAAAGATAAGAAGAAAATAATTTACCATGATAATCACTTGGAACCAATTTTATTGTTCAACATAACCTCCTCCAGTGTTGATGCACTTATCCCATCGTTTTATCAGCGCCCCAATTCCAGCTGCATAAAATTATTTGGATTGCTGTCTCATCCACAGTAAGACTTCGTGTTGAACGTCGTCATCATCTCATCGTCATCGTCGACGTCAGATGAAAATCGCTTGGGGCTAGGTCTGAGCTTTAAGGTGGATGTTGTAGCACTGACCAACCAGACTTAGCCCCAAGCGATTTTCATCTATTTGGTCCACTAAAACAACATCTTGGAGGCAAACACTTTGCATATGACGACGACGTTCAACACGAAGTCCTACTGTGGATGAGACAGCAACCCAAAGAATTTTATGCAGCTGGAATTGGGGCGCCGATAAAAAGATGGGATAAGTGCATCAACATTGGTGAAGATTATGTTGAAAAATAAAATTGTTTCCAAGTGATTATCATGGTAAATTATTTTTTTCTTATCTTTTGTGACTTATTTAATGACACCCTCGTAAATTCACAACCCTAAAAGCAGTATACATAAAGGCCTTTAGTTTTAGACTTCATTTGCAAAGTATGCAAGTATCGACAAAACCTATAAAAATTCATGATATTATATAAAGCTTATCTTCTCAGAAATAGAATCAGTATTTATTCTTCTTCTTATATGAATTAATTGATATTAAAAGGGGATTTCTGCATTTTTATTTTCCTTTCTACTTTGATGAAGGTGAATGCATCTTTTGTCTAAAAACGGGCTTCTACCATCCACAGCCACATTTTGGTACAGCATCAAAGTTTCCATGTCACGTTAGAAGAAAGCTACTTCGCAGAAGAGCCCCTTTATCATCAATATAGCAGTTCTCTGCTAGATGTCAGATGTCCCCTTTTAACTTCAATCGATTCATATGTGATTTCCTTACAAAATGTTGGTACTATGTGGTGCAAAACTCTCAGAAAAATTGTTAAAAAATATATCTGAATTATTTAAATCAAACTTTTCTCAAATTGGTCATATTTTTATATTTCAAAGTACATAACTGAACGATTAACCTGTTAAGGTACTACAGTTAAAAAATAGTTCAGTTCAATACTTTTCAAGAGTATGTAATCATTTGATCAGAGGAATTCTCAAAAGTAGGCCGGATTCTTCCAAATTTTATAAAAGCCTTTGCTCGGAGTAGCATATTTTTTATTACATTTTAGTATTTATTTCATATTTAGTACATATATAATTCATTACTTAACAAGAAAATAACTAGATAATTATATTTTAGCAACGATAAAATAACAAGAATAATGTATTTTTTCAAAAAACCAGCAGAAATATTGCTTTATTTTGATATTAAAATCCTCTTCAAAACAGATGAGGGATCCACTTGATGAATCTGTAGTACTTGAAGCACTAAAGAAGTATAAAGAAAAAATTATATTCTTCCTTGCTTCATTAGGTCGATTTGCAATCTATTTGCAAATAGACAGCTTTTGAATATTTAGTCATACTACGTTGATTAGTAAAATAAATCAATTCATTTTAGCTCAGGCCAAAAAAGTTGCTGCGAGTTTATAGCGACTACAAAATGTTAACTTCGTGGCATCAATCGCAAAGAGATCCACAAATAAAGAAGAAAAGCACTAAGTGTTAAATCAGGATGCTTGCACTCGATAGACCACACGCAATTCGGATGCTTTAATTCGCACTTGAATAGAAAGCCAATTGTCAGATCTACGTTATGTAGCATGGATAAGTGGGCACCGCTGCCCTTTGACATATTTGGCCTTATAAACTGAAATAAATGTGTTATTTTGTCTTATACTCCTAAAGACTAGCTCCTGAGGCATCTATACCCCATTACCTCTCCGTAAATACACCACTACCCATTTAGATCACCTGCAATATCGCAAAAAATTGTAAGGCTTTCTTACGGAGCTGAGTTAAAATATTATATCTTATTCCTTTTCGTAAGTACTGAAGCCGAAAGCTTCTCTTGTTATCAGCAAGAAACTCTGCAATATAAAGAACTGAAAACTGATCACCGTAGACTATTTACCAGTCCTAACCATGAATTTAAAAAAATATCTCACAAATATAAATGTGGTGCCGGCAAATATTAGAATTTGCTGTGCCATCAAGCGAAGATTTTTCACAACTTAAAACTATTGTTTAGCAACGGATTCGGAAACCCTCCGCGCTTCTGCGCATGCGCCGGGCGGAGTTATTTTCCACAAAATAGGAGGAAAGTGAAGAATGGAAGGGTGATGTTTACATTTTACTGAGCGTGATCTAACAAAGAACTCCGGAAATGCGCTCATATGACTCATTGCTTGACACCCCTTTCCGGTGTAAAATCGTCCCAAAGTGGTAGTCTTGGAATCCGTTGCTGAATAGTATATGGCAAGTGGTTTTCATAAACTGCCATCAAATAATTGTGGCAAAAATTAAATTTGTACATCCATTTACTTTTTTTTCTCAATGCTAAAATAAAAAAAACGGGTACTATTGAGGTGCCTTATATTTCCACGGAAAATGTTGTTTGTGATCAGATATGATTTATTTATGTCTATAGAATCTTTAAATTGAGGAAATTTATTTAAAAATGAAGGGTTTTTTTAAGGACTATTATCCTTTTTCTATGGCTTTCCTGCAACAATACTCAAAATACAGCCAAACAAGTTTTCCAGAATCGAACGCTTTCAAAGACTAACTCGTCAGAATACTTCTTATTCGTTCAGAATATTGAGTTGAATAAACGATAAAAATAGGTTATAAGAAACTTTAATTTATTACTAATCAAGAAATAACCAATATACTTCCTTCTTATTCCTTTTTCTTTTTTCTAAATTTTAAAACTTCAACAATTTAACATTGAAGCAAACCAAAATATCTCTGTAGAATTTTTGCCTGAGAGGCTAGTTTACTCAGAAGAAATAAAATGCAAGATTGATCGTGATTTCATTTTAAAAATGAAGAAAACTGCACTAGATTAAAAATCTTACATGATTTCGCGTAATTCAAAATGTTAATGTGATTATACACATATATTCATGCACACCTTTTCAAGCAGTTTCATTAATAATCAAAAAGAATATATATATTTTTAAATTGATTGAAAGTTAATTTATATTTCGATCCATCATTTCACAAAATTATTTATCTTTTTTATTTCTAAATATTAAAAAAATTATTACTTAGTTTAGCTTGTTTTTTTGAAGGAGTTAGATACTGGAAATTGATGCGTTTATATTTTTCTTTGCTAATAATTGAAAGTTCTTTCATTATGTTCAGCATGACAGCTTGAAGCATTCGAAGATTTTTCACTTAACCTTCAACTATTAGATAAGAACTTGAAGTATGCTTATTAACAAGTACTGAGGAGCTGCTATCAAGATAAGAATGATTCACTGAATGTACAGAATTTTTGTAAACTGCAAACTTCATCAATCGGATTATTACTTAATTATTACTTAGTTTAGCTTGTTTTTTGGAGGAGTTAAATACTGGAAATTTATGCGTTTATATTTTCTTTGCTAATAATTGAAAGTTCTTTCATTATGTTCAGCATGACAGCTTGAAGTATTCGAAGATTTTTCACTTAACCTTCAACTATTAGATAAGAACTTGAAGTATGCTTATTAACAAGTACTGAGGAACTGCTATCAAGATAAGAATGATTCATAGAATGTACAGAATTCCTGTAAACTGCAAACTTCCTCAATCGGATCTTAAGAGGGGATTTTATGTCCCAAAAACTTCCCATGCATTTTTGTTTAAATACGAACAATTATTAAAAATATATAAATGATAGAATAAAAAAATTTAACGTCTAATTTGAATTTTTAAGACTCGTTTGAAAATTTAAATTAATATTATATCTGAATAATATCGTTCATGGGCTGCAATACTGGCACAACTCGAAAAATGAAGTTTTGAGATAAACTTGTTGTGTTTATATGATAGATTTTTATTCTTTTATACTTTAGAATAATTTCAGTGTATCCCTTACAATATTAGACAATATTATCTATATGTTTTTCTATTTTCAGGGTGACATTTCTTTTTACTTTCTCAAATTAGGAATATCCTTAAGTAAAATGTAGAATCATTATCTTTCTCAAATTTTGCTTTACAGCAAATGTATCGTTCATCAGCTGCAATGCTGGCACAACTCGAATAATGAAGTTTTGAGATAAACGTGTTTAAAGATTTAGTTTGCATTGAAATGCAGGAAACACAGAGAATTTATTGATTAAGGAGTAAGCATTATTAAAAGATTACAGAAGAGTTCTGTTACACCGCAAAAAAGACGATTTCACAATTTTGGGAACGGTCAGCTCAAAATTTATATTTTTCGAGTTGTGTTAATATTGCAGCGATGAACGATACATTTGATGTAAAGCAAAATTTGAGAAAGATAATGGTTCCATATTTCACGCAAGGATATTCCGAATTTGAGAAAGTTAAAAAAACAGAATCCCGGTTATAACTGAATAATAGTAACCCTGAAAATAGAAAAACACATAGATAATCTTGTCTAATATTGAAAGGGATAAACTGCAATTATTTTAAAATATAAACGAATAAAAATCTATCATGTAATGTCTAAATTATCTTAAACGTAAGTATTCTATGAAATTTTTCCTTCTCTTCTCTTGAAAAATCGACTCTACACAGGGTAGTCATGAATTAATGGACTAATTTCAAAAATTAATAATAAAAAGCAAAATTTGAGAAAGATAATGATTCTATATTTCACGTAAGGATATTCCGAATTTGAGAAAGTAAAAAAAATCACTCTGAAAATAGAAAGACATATAGATAATCGCGTCTAATATTGTAAGGGATAAGCTATAATTATTCTAAAATATAAACGAATAAAAATCTATTATATGATGTCTAAATTATTTTAAACATAAGTATTCGATGAAATTTTTCCTTCTTTGCTATTGAAAAATCGACTCTCTATACAGGATAGTCATAAATTATTGGACCAATTTCAAAAATTAATAATAAAAAGAACTAATAATGTTACAACTGCGCCTTTTTTAAATGAAGGACAAATAAAAAGTTTTTTTCAGATAGGTGGTGTACTATTAGGGCGTTCTGACTTTGCTACAGCGACAGATTTCCATACACATTGGCTACCAATCAGCAGAAGCCGATGCGCGTTATCTAGTTTCCTTTCTTTAGTTTTTCTTGAATATCTCGAAAGCTATTCATTTTTAGTAGAACTATTGATGTAACAAATTAAACAGAGTAAAACTCCCTACAAATACACGCTTTTGTTTTTCCGCTAGCTATAATATTTT
This sequence comes from Araneus ventricosus, assembly GCA_013235015.1. NCBI lineage: Eukaryota > Metazoa > Arthropoda > Arachnida > Araneae > Araneidae > Araneus > Araneus ventricosus. Next base: position 19,521 of record BGPR01010178.1, read on the forward strand.
CGCAGATAATAGTTCTGAATAGATGTCCAATAATTTACGACTGCCTAGGCTACCATAATGGCGCTTTACCTATCTGAAAAAAACCTTTTAGAATGCACTCTCATTAAAAAAAACTGTCGTTGTAATATTATTAGTTCTTTTATTAATTTTTGAAATGGATCCAATAATTTATGATCACCTTGTATTTCTTAAGCAGAACTGTACACGTTCTATCGCAAAACTTCTTAGCTTTTGGAAATTTTCTGACACTTTTAGTATTATAACTCCCTAATATTACTTGGGCTGGGGCTATTTCTTCTTACCCAAGAATCATAAAAAGAAAATTTGAATTGAGATTTTTTTATTGCAGAATAGTTTGTTCTACACATTCTTTAATTTTCCTACCTAGTTATGGAATATTAAATTGGGTTTATCTATAAAGGCAATTAGGTCCACTTTTTAACAGTCAAATATTTACCATCAGTCATTCTTTAAATTGATTTTTAAGTCATTCTTTCTAAATCTTCTTCTTAATAATTTCCATGCGAAACAGTTTCTTGAGATGAATCAATTTTCATTTTTTTCCATCTTCGTTTAAATGTTTCGTAGTTACATTAAAGAAGCTCTTTATGAATTGGGAAAAGATCTTTATTTTGAAGTTATACTGTTTTGATATTTTTCACTTACTGACGGAAAGCAACTCCTTGGGAGAACAACAGTAACGGAAAAAAAGGCTTCTAATCAGAGATTTTTGACGTAGACTTACGTCTCTCCATTGTTGTCTAATGGTGTATCGGGAAAGGAAAAAATTAAGACACTTTCCGCGCTAAAGTTAAACGCTTTTAGCTCTACAACCAAATAACATAGAAAGTTGGTTTTAGTTTCATTTAACAGAGAAAGGTAGACATTAAAGATTGCAAAAATAATTTTAGAATTTTGAATTATGGTTTAATCACAGTCGAGCTGCAAAGTTGGTAAAAATCACTAAACATTTTCATGACTTCACAGCTACCGATGTGCGTGCACGCAGACTAAGGCAATTCATTCATCGATCGCGCGAAATATTACTCAAGAATTGTTGAATTACGTCTAATTTCGTGCTAAAATTAAACGCTTATAGTTTTGAAACCAAATAACATAGAGAGTTGGTTTTAGTTTCATTTAACAGAGAAAGGTAGACATTAAAGATTGCAAAAATAATTTTAGAATTTGTGATTTCGGTTTAGTCACAGTCGAGTTGCAAAGTTGGTGAAAATCACGAAGAATTTTACATAGATAGAGTCACATAGTCACTCTAGACTATAGAGTTAATAGTCACATAGAGCTACTTTAGTCACAGAAAGTCACAGTTGAGTAAGGTAAGTAAGTCTGCGCCCCTCAATCCCAGCGGCCGTTTCGCAGAGACAGCCTCCCGTCGATTTTTTTTAGAATCGTCTGCTTCATTTAATTGTTTTTGATTTGATCTGTTACAATGTTTCTATTTATAGCTATTAAAGCACTTTAAGACAGTTATTAAAGTACTTTAAGACAGTATACATTTTTTGTTAAAATTTGTTTAATTTCATTTTTCTCTCTCTACTTAATGCTTCACACAGTAGAGCTCAATAAACAAACTTATCAACTGTCTATGGCTTCTGTATTTTTCTAAGAGACAAATTTTTTCACATATGAGAAATTAAATCTCTCTGAACGATGAATTGGCAAAAAATAGTTCTAAATTTTTGGTCGAAATTCGTTGCCAATGGTAAATGACACAAGTGGTTTGTGAAACATGAATGAATCATGGGTAAAACACGTATTGAAGCACCTGGAATGTAACAGATTACACCAATTAAAAAACCAATTAATCAAAAATCATGTATAATGATTTTTCTAGTAAAAGTATTTTTATTTATCTAAAATTTCTCAACGAATCACCTCACAAAAATCTTTTTTTCTTGAATTCTCATTTTTTTGCATGCAATGAATCAACAGAGATGAAAGAGGAGCTAACAGGATTTTTTATCAATTGTAGGGTGTTAATTATAGAGAGTTTCGAAATTGGTGGGATAGATGGGCAAGTTGTAGAAAATTTTTATTTCTGCCCAAGATTGGAAAATAAATTAGAAATTAATGAAAACTAAAGGGTAATTCGTTTCAAAATAGCAGCTTAGCGTAGTGAAACGAAATTTTTTTAAATCAAGATGATTTCTAAACTATTTAATTACAAATTCTGGCAATTCTGAAAGAAGTCTTTACAGAGTTTTCGTAATCCTGTTATTTCTGTCTGCGACCCCACTTGGGGTAGGGATATTTATTTATTTAATCCTCAACGGCTTCACTTCCCTACCCAAAATGTTTTACGGCGCATGGAAGCCGGCAGGAAAGATTAACAAAACAGACATGCCATGACACATAAAAAATTCGACGGGAGGCTGTCTCTGCGAAACGGCCGCTGGGAATGAGGGGCGTACACTTGCTTACCTTACTCAACTGTGACTAAAGTAGCTCTATGTGACTAAAGCAGCTTTATGTAACTAAAGTAGCTCTATGTGACTAAAGCAGCTTTATGTGACTAAAGTAGCTATATGTGACTGAAGTAACCCTTTGTGACTCTGAGATTATGTGACTGAAGTAACTCTTTGTGACTCTGAGATTATGTGACTGGAGTATCTCTTTGTGACTCTGAGATTAAGTGACTGGAGTAACTATTTGTAACTCACAATTTATGTGACTGATTCGTGATTTTGGTTGGTTTTTTCGCGAAAACCATTCTTGTTTTCAAATGTAATATATTTATTCATGTTATTAATATTCTATACAATTTCTGTTAGTAAAAATCTTATGTAAAATCGGACGATGGTGCGAAAAGTAGCAAACGTAATTCAACAATTTTGGAGTAATATTTCGCGTGAACGTAAGATCTATGAATGAACCGCCAGACAGTTAGGTATGAGAAAGCGCGGGAAACTAGGTTGGTCACTGCGTGCGCGCGCATCGATCACCGAGACGTCATCGAAATTCTTCGTGATTTTCATCAACTTTGAAACTCGACTGTGACTAAACCATAATTCCACATTCTAAAATTCTTATCGTAATCTTCAATGTCCAACTTTCTCTGTTTAATGAAACTAAAACCAACTCTCTACGTTATTTGGTTACGGAGCTATAAGCGTTTAACTTTGCCACGAACAGCGACGTAATTTTTTCCTTTCCCAACACACCATTAAACCACTATGGAGTTATGTAAGTTTATGTAAGTTTACTTCAAAACATAGTGTCATAAAACAAAAACGTACAACATGTATGTCAACCTTCAAAGAATCTAAGAAAAATGCTGACAAAATAAAATTTAAAAAAAATCTAAACTGAGTCTAAAGCTAAAAGTGAACTTAAATTATACTTATATTGTTAGTATACGAAATTATATTTTTAATAAGAAATTTACTAATTATGGGGTTAAGTTTAAATAATTGTGAGGTAGAGATATCCATGAAACATTTGAAAAGCCTTATTAAAATAGCTAATACAAATTATACTCATTTTAACTAAAATATAAAAAAATAGGGAAAAAATGTCAACAACCGAACGATAAATAGACAAAACTCCTTTGCATTCTCTTACAGACATAGTGGACTGTCATGGCAGAGACTCCACATGAACGACGTAATCCTTCCATAGCCTTATTAGATGAAACAGAGAACCGGAAAAGAAATAAACATATTAACTTTAATGTTTGCATAACGGGGAGATTCGGGAGAGCATTCTCCCCTCGTCTTTCTCTTAAACTTCAACAACACTTTCTCTTTCTGTATCGTATACGAAAAAGTGAAAAGAAAATTATCATGAAATATGCTACGATTCTGGAAGTCTCACAACGCGTTGCTGGGATTTATATACTCAAGCGAGGTTTACACGCGAACAGTAAAACCGACAGTAAGAGATGACGCATGCGCAGAATCATAAACGTTTTAACCGGGCCACGGCAAGTCTCTGTCCGAACTTGACAGCGACATTTTACTGTCGGTTTTACTGTTCGCGTGTAAATCCCGCTTTATATTCAAAGAGTCATAAATCATATAAGCACTGCTCTACCGACTATGATTCCGAAGAACGAAACAAAGGAAGGTTGGGTTCTTTTTTCTTTCTGGAAACCTATCCTTTCCTCAAACCCCTTTTCTCACAAATACTTTCAATTAAACGCGAAACTACAACAGGACAATAAAATGCAACCCGGTGAGAAAGTGCGGAAATGCACGACAGCCCCCCTGCCCCCACTTGGCGCGGTCGGAGCCCCTTTTTCAAGCAACCCCGGGACGTGGAGGTGCCAGAAAGTCTGGGGCAATCCGTGCGGGGGCGGTAGTACTAATCTCCATCCATTGAAGAGAATCAGTGGCGGTTAAGCAATTTACAACAATACCATTCCTTAATCACTTCCCTTGAAATTATTATTCCTGCTGCCCTGTGACATCTCGGTTTTTAACACTTGTCGCTCGGGTTTTTTCTTCTTCCCGAGCTTGAGACAAATGCAATTACCAGTGGGATCTTTTTCTATGGATTTATGAGTTTGACGGAGGCCTTGAGTGGTGAACTTATGAGAATAAATATTGTTCAATGTTTTGATGTTCTTTTGTTTCGATAATTGCGATTCGTCATCTCGGACTCGAGTTTTTAAACTAACCACCGATTGCGTCACAGGAAGAAAAAAATAACGACCACGACAAATTACGAAAGAATTCTTTCGTTCGCTTGAGCAAGAATGAAGAGTTTGAATGATTGACTTCCAAATTATTAATGAGCCACTAAAAATATAATAATATGAACGTAAGAATCGGTTAGACAAATTAAAATGATTATCCCTAATAACGTTAAAAATTCTTGATATTTTCATTATGCGCAAACAAAGTGTTGTTTTGGGAATGAGAGCATTTTGTGCCTGTGATGAAAACAAATAATAAGCAAAAAGTACTCGCTGTTATCATTCTGAAAACTTTTTTATGTATTCCTGCTTTCCTTAGCCTTGCTTCCAATTTTTTTAATTGGAAAATTCAATTTGATTATTTAACTATTAACTATTATTAATTTAATTGCTTATTTATTAACTATTATTAATTTGATTATTAAATATTATTAATTTAATTACTTACCATTATTAATTAATTTGATTATTTTATTATTATTAATTTAATTATTTAATTACTAACTATTATTAATTTATTTGCTTATTTATTAACTATTATTAATTAATTTGATTATTTAATTCCTATTAATTTAATTATTTAATTACTATTATTAATTTAATTTAATTATTTAATTACTATTATTAATTTAATTTTATTATTTAATTATTAACTATTATTAATTTAATTTGATTCTTTAACCCCTTACCAGTGTGTCCCAGCTCAATTCGAATTATGGCATTCTCACAATTATGATCTAAAATAAAGTCATTCTTATATGCTATCATTTCCTGCAAAAATGCCCGGTAATCTTATTAAACCGGGATTATCTTATAAGACGGTACGAAATGCTACACTGGCAACGGATTAATTTGATATTTCAATAAAATCAATTCACATGACGTCACCTGTCACGTGATAAATGTAAATGAGTATGTCATAAAATAACTTGAGTTGTGACGTGATGTCAGTTTCTGTTGCTCCTGTAGAATCAGCAACAGATTCCAAAATTAATTTGAGACAGGTCATTATATTTATGACGCGTGAACATGAATTGAATCCATTTACAGTAATAATATCTTAAAAACTGATGTATTCTTAATGATTCATAAAGAAATGCGCAGATATGGTTCTTATGGATCATAATTGAATTGGGCCAGTGAGGCAGCTAATCTATTTACTAATATCAAAATGTGATCGCAGAGAAGTGACAACAAGTTGCAGTAGAAAATCTCATTGCCACGAACAGAGATATAAGGGCAGAAAAAAGAAAACCCTAAAAGAAATGTAAATATTATCGAAACTTTAAAAAATTGAATACTGTTGAAAAACAGCATAAATTCATGGTACAACTAAAGTTTATGGTACCCAGCCGTTCCTCCTCACTTAGGATCGCCAATTTTTTGTTGCCAAGAGCAAGATGGCTTGGCGATGTAAGAACCAAAGTTTGGGTGCGCAGTGAGCTTTTTATTGTTTTCTAGCACACGCGAAGCCTGTGGCATTTCAAATGGGTTCCGGGCAAATTTTTAAACTTTAAAAAACATCAACGGCTTCGCTTTCAGCAAAGCAGGAAACTAGTAGCTTCGCTTTAACATTGAATGTTAGGAATCTATTTTTTAAAATTCCAAAAAACGAGAAGTACATAAATAACATTTCGTATTCGGCAATGATTACGCGAAGAAGAATTTGAAGCCATATTTTTCAACCACTTCAGTCGAAACAAATCCGCTATCCAAACTGTTAAAATTCAAAACGTAGAATTCCAAACGAAGTTTTATTCAAATTCGAAGAATGAAATGAAATAGCACTTACCCCAATGAAATAGTACTTACCTGACCAATAAAATCGAAGCACTGAAGCGTGAAACAAAAATATAACGATCGCGAATCAGACTTTAATTAAGACATTCACAAAGAGCAGCAAAACAAATGTTCTGACATCGCCTGAGTAAGTCTTCCGCGGCGGCAAGGAATTGATGGAACCAGGTGGGAGAAATGGCTGGGTACCATAAACATTAGATTAACCAAAATTCATTGAACAAGATGCCGAACAACAAAATTCCATGAGTGCGTTTTCTGTCCTTACACAAATATGAGTTGCGTTTTCTGTTTTAGCTTCGTTGTTTAATGAAGAGAAGAGGTGCGTGTTTTTGAAGAGGAGGATTTTCCCCACTTATAATTTCTCCCAAATTTGGCAAGAGCCACAATTTAGGTGTAAAGAACTCTAAATTTTTTATGTAACAGAGCTTTTCCTTCTGCAATTGAGTATCTATGTTTAAAACTTTGATGGTTCTGCCAAAAATTTGATAGAATTACAATTTTGGTGCAAAGATTATACTCCAGGATTTTATTCATCAGCTAGTTTCTTTTTAAATTATCATTTTTATCACACTCCGAAAGCGAGAGAAAGGCTGATTCCAAAAGAATTTTCGACTCGGAGGGTCAAAACGTGATGATTCTTCAAAATCCGTCGGACGGACTTTTCCCATTAGGAATAGTAGTAAAGAAAATCGTAGTTAAATTATCCAAATGAAAATCTTCCATGCCACATAAGACATCTGAAACTAACGTTCAAATTGAAATGTTATGAATATATTCAGCCCAGATCCTTTAATGTTGGTGCTGGACACAATGAGTCAGGCCGAGATCAGATAAAGAAAAATATGAGCTAGAATAATAATTTTTTAATGAAGAGAGAAGCTTATAAAATCTATTTTCGATCTGAATGATATACTTAACTTATAAGCCAAAGTAGTTTGGGTCATGATTTTGGGGCCGGAAGGTTCCGGGTTCAAACCAGTTCCAATGAATGACGTGTAGTGTGGACCTGTTCTACCTGGGAAATTAGCTACGATGGGGTCAAATGTTCCTCTGCTGACGTGAAATGTGGAAGTTTTTTTTTTTTAGTACCCGATGGCCAGTCTACCCAAAATGGTTGTAAACATAAATAGGCCACCGAGATGAAGAGCTCCAACGCACTCAGGAAGAACGACAGGCCCCAAGGATGTGTGAAGTTTGGGAGAGTTGCCAGCCATGACGTCTCCTCGTCATCTGACCGCTGTTCAAAGTTACGAGTCCCTCTATAGAATACCTCTGGCGTTGTTTCTTAAAACGGACCTAATAGTTAAATACTAAACTTAGTACGGTACGATAACTAAACTAGAACATAAACTAAATTTTACAGTAGCTTTCAGCTTAGAAATAACAAGAAAAGGGATGCTTTATATGCTATATACTAATGTGCTTCCTACAAAGAAGCTTCTTCTTAAATCCTGTATCGTTTAAGAACTGTATCACCCAGCCTATGTTATCGCCCAAGATTCTTAGAAACACCAACTTTTAAAAGAAATTCCTGAAAATTCCGAAATCTCTTACCAATTAAATTTGAATATTCACGCCAAGATCAAACTGATATTTCGCCCTAATTTCTTCTTGTCCTGAAATTGTTTCTCTCCTATGGTATCTCCACCTTATAATTCATCTATGTCATATGTTGTCTTATTGTTTCGATTTCCAAGTTAAATAAAAGTCATTTGCTTTCCATAATCTTTCTTGTTTCATTGTTTATTATTTCTCACTATTTGTTTATAATTATTAGTAATAGTACTAGTAAATTTGCTAAACTTGCGCTTGTGGGAAAAGTTTAAACGGTGTACAATAAATAAACACTAAAAACTAACTGTTAACCGGGTGTTACTCGGTATCAAAATTTTATCACATGCCTTCCTCCGTTTCTTTTCCTACAAATATCTTCACTAATATTCCTCAACAGACTTAAATCTTCTTTAAATTCTTTCTTGTTGAATTAAAACTTTCAAATCTAGCCTGCTTATTGTCTTAAAACAGTGTGGTTTGAATGAAAAAGCGAAAAGTTTGGGAAAAGAAAATTTATTTTAAACTATATATCGTATAATAACTAATACAACTTTACAGTGTAAAATTATAATGTATAGAATTTGAAAGGCATTACTGATCAAAAATATAAATTCAAAAATTTTTAGAACCAACAAAATGTTGCCAAAAATATACTTTGGCCAAATAAAACATCTCTCAAAAAGAGAAAGAGAGAGAGAGAGAGAAAAACGCAAGAACTAATTTTTCCGATGTTTTAATAAATTAAAACACGGAATCGTAACATTTCGTCTCTCTCAACTTGAATCGTTTGTAGAAGAAAGGCGTTTCGGAAAACTTTAAAATATCGTTACAAATCAGGAATGTTACATAGCATCTTCAAATTACTCTTATTAAAAAGGAGCTATTTTGGGCTTTACAACGTTATAAAAATTGCGGTTCTCCAAAGAGAATATATGCAAAAAAAATCGCGAAAATAGGCAAAAAAAAACCCGCACACCCGAATTTACCCCTTAAGATTAACTAAATGAAAATGTAGATCGAATTTTAAAATTATTTATATGGCGTTAACTTTCACTTGTGATAATCCCTCACTGTGTCAAATTCGGTCCCGGTGAGGCGAACGGTATGAGCGTGAGAGAAGGAAAAAATGACGGGAGGCTGTCTTTTTCAAACAGCCGCTGATGTTAAAGGCGTGGGACGACTTTACTCGCGTGACTCTTTTGTTTCTCGAAGTTTCTCGTAAGTTTTCAAGTTTAAGTAAATTTTTTTTGTAACTTCAGTTGTTACCCTTTATCTTTAAAATTTGTAACTTCAGTTGTTACCCTTTATCTTGAAAATAAGACATTAGTTATGTTTTTAACATAGTTAGTTACCGAGATATAGAGGATCTCCCAAACCAAGTTTTGTGGAGTTTTGGTGTGTGAATCAAATTCCTTCCTGAGACTCCAACGGGAGGAACGTAGTCCTACGTTAAAAAACAAACTAACATACATACAAAATATATACACGGAAAATAAGCTCTTTTAAACATATAGATACAGTGAAACCTGTGTATAACGATATTTTCTTTGGTTCCGGCGAAATTCCTATTTACTTAATGTATTTTCAACCGGTTCTGTGTCCGATGCGCACAGGCGCATTTCCGCACATCATCAATTAGTGGAATTTGCGCACACATTGTAGGTTTACTGGATCGCAATTACCTTTGGTAGGAAAACTTGGCGAACAACTAGAGGGGCAATAGAGAATTCATACTTAAGAGAGTGATTAATGTGTGAGGGTTATTTTCTATGATCATTCATTTCATTTTCACAAGGGAAAATTGATAATTACATTATTCACATATTTTCAATTTATTTGATATAACGATCAATTTATATGGATTATTTATTGTTTAATTTATATCTATATTAGTAACTTGTTTGAAAATAACACTTATTAAGGTCCTTAGCATTTTCCCACAGAAGCATCATTGTGTTATCAAGGGCACGAAGTGTCATTCTTCCACCGACATTGATTGATTGCCATATGTCCAAGGTTTTCAATGTGCCAAAGCCAAGCAAATCATATAGACATCGATAAAGTTTACAATACTGCAACCTTTCCAACGCTTGTGCGCAAAGAACACTACTTAATGACTTATCGCAAATGCGACTGTGAGCAAGTTCCACAGTACCTTTTCAACCTGCCTACAACAATAATCACTTTTCAAACTCACCTGTCTATAACGATCATTTTACTTCTCTAGAAAGTTGATACAGTAGAATCCCGGATTTTTTTCTTGGAAAACGACACCTTATGGTTAAGAATGCCAGCTAACAGGGGAATCGGGGTTGCTAGAAATTGAGACTGTTGTAGCAGGGGGATCCGGGGAGGGCTAGCGATTGGAACGTGCACAGATGTTTGCTGCCTCTGACTCCTGGTGGGCACTAACCCGTACATTCGCATTTAGTTCTTCGGATTGACCACTTGTTCGCGAAATTCGCTTTTGGTGCGACACCTTGAATCTAGAATGGTGTGGCGTAAAGTATTGGTATTTGATGAAAAGCTACCAATAATTTTGGAAATCTATCAAAAACTAAAGAAAGTTAATGCTGCTAAAATAATGCAAGATTTTTCAGTCGACGATAGCTACTTTATTGAAGGAAAGAAAAGACATTCACGATGCTGTGGACAAAGTTAAAGCGGGTAGCAAACGAAAACGATTTAGAGGTGCCGTGGAAGACGATGCTGATAAAGTTTTAAACTAAAATTTTTATTTTGAAGTTCTTAAAAAAGTTTAAATGTGAAATTTTGTATCAGTATATGAAATTGTAAATTTTTATATGTTTATAAAATAAAATTTTATATTCAGTAATTATTTGTAAGATGAATCAAGAAGCATAATAAAATATGTTAGTATATAATACATGCATACTTTTGGGAGCCTTTCTAATAACAGACATGCGAACGATACACTTTCTTCATTGAAAGTCATAATGACATTATAACAGTCACAATGAATGATAAAGTTAAGTAGAATAACTTGTCTACGAAAACATAAAGTTTAAACACAAAACACAACTACTCGAGCTAACTGATTCATTACTTGACTGAACATCAAAGTAGAGCATCTTGTTAATTATCTTAACACATTATGCTGCATCGGCATCACAAAAAGAAGGGCTAGAGGGAGAGACAGAGTAGGACAATAAACCCAAGTAGAGCTTATATGCCTGCTGTGACGTAAAATACGTCATAGGCAGCTGACGAAGGAATTCGGAATAATCAACTGTTGCCAACACATACTCATATTAACAATGGATGCGCAAATCCTCAAACTGTCTATAACAATTTATTTTCTGGGTCAATACAATATCGTTATAGACAGGTTTTACTGTATAACTTTGTAGAGTTGGTTTCTTTTCCTTCAAAATTAATTGTAACATCAGCAGTATTTTTAATGAGCTTAATCTGATATTTTAACTTATAATAATTAGATATTAAGAAATATATCTTTAAAGTCTGCTTTTGGAAGTCTACTTTCAGTAAATCCAGTGGTTCAGAAATTTTTTCCAACTCCAAATCAAAACTCCAACAAGTACTTTTTTGCAAAATAATCAGTATGTTTTTATAAGTTAGATAAGACTGAATGAAACACTTCTTAAGGCATACAGAAATTATTGAAACAAATTTCAATAAATATCAAAATCAGTTTTTATAAGTTAGATAAAACTGAATGAAACACTTCTTAAGGCATATAGAAATTATTGAAATAAATTTTAATAAATATCAAAATCAGGCGAATGGAAGAGTCTGTTGATCATTATGCATTTTCTCAAAGCGTGGAATTAAAATGGAACAGCTACCCTTTTTTCCTTTTCCGAATTGATTTTCACGCGACATTTTGATTTTATGGCAGCAATTGTCGAAAACCAGCTTTGCACAAATAATAGTAAATTGCAATAAAATTCTCTGAGATTTTAATTAGGAGTGGATATTCAATTTTAAATGACAACCAAAACTCAATTAATTCAAACTAAATTTAGCTTTAATGAATCGTCAGTAGACAACTCAATAAAATTATCTTCTTTTGCAGCAGTAAGTGTAGATGGATCAGAAATCCATGAAAATCTGTATAGATATAAAGCAGAGTGTGCGTCTGTCTGTGTGTTCCTTATAAAAATTTACTGATTTTGCCCAATCTTGATGAAACATGGCAAGTGTGCATTTCAAGACATGAGAACTATCACTTTTAACTTTTCAAAGCCCAAAAGTTAATTAAAATTTCAGTTAATTAAAAATTGATCACGATTTTGGAGTTTTTCCGCAATATTTTCCGAAAATATTATCTCACAAAAACTGTTTTTACAATATCTAAAATTTTAAAAAATTAACTTTACATCGACATCAATTCCACACAATTTTTCTCTAATTTTAATAAATATTTAAAATTAATTTTATGCACAAATATACTAACGTTAAACACATGACGAACAAGAATATGGACGAAGAACTGTAGTCAAAACACATTAAAAGAATTCTGAAAGAACACTTAAAAAGTTTAAAAGCAGACGATTCTCAGTCGGTAAAAAACAATTACTGATTTGGTCAATTATTCCATTTTAGCGGGAATCATTTTGAATTATTTTCACGTTTCCAAAGTGCTCTATTTTCCTGTTTTCCATAACGTTCTGATACTAAACAGACCGAGCAAAGCCGGTTATTTTGTTAATTTATCCATTCTACCATTTTGAAAGTATTTCTCAAAGCATTTTTTCAAATCGTGTTATTATCAATAAATGTATTTAAAACTTCCAGAGACAAAATATGACTCATTCATATTACGGTCACTTTTATCAGAGATCTGATGTATGACGGGTTTTTGTGAATTATCAGATGGGTATAAGCAATGTGATAGAATATTTTATTATTAAAGTGTATTTATACTAAAATCTATGTTGTCTCATTATTTGAAATTTATTGTTACCAGTGTTAATTTTGTTTTACTGGTAGTGCGTAAGTGCTAATTTTATGTACCTAACTTGAAATTAATTTTTAACTTAAAGCATTTCGATAGCTCAATTGAGAATAAAAGGGTTTTAGGAATACTGGGAATTCTATTGTTTTTGCTAACAATCATTCATTGGTTTAAAAAATTAGATATTTTGATAAAGTTCCTTTTTAGAAATTCAGATACAATTTTAGTTCCGAAAATAAAAATGGATTCATAATAAATTTTCTTTGCCCTATGAAGTTTGAACTAATTCTGCGTAATATTTTATGCTATTGCGATTTAATGTTGTTTTCCAATAACTTCAAAGATTAATATAAAGTAATTAACCGCTTAGGGAACGAGCTATTTTGTAACCTACGGTATTTAGGGCGAGTTAACTCGGGATAACTCCTTAAGCGGTTAATAAATGAAATAATTCGATAATTGTATTATCTCCAAAGAGTATTCTTTTAAAGATTTTATACACATACGTAATCCTGTATTAATGTTTATAACTGCTCACCATTTAATAACAACTGAGTTATCAAAATGTTCAACATAACCTCATCAAGTTGTTCAACCAATTTGATGAGCCTTTACTATCAATTCGACTTCAAAGTTTGCTTAACAAAAGCATTTGCGAGATAATTTGAAATAACATTCAAAACTGTATATCGAAAATGCAGATAACTTAATATTTATTTTAGATCTAAAATATAAAAGCCGTGAGAAGGCCTCTAACGCTCAGGAATATGGGCGTGGCTACAGAAACCAGACGCAGTGAACAGGGAAGGGGTTTCTTCTTAGAATTCGGAGAGGGGAAACAGGGGAGGGTTCGGAGCGGTTTTTGAGAGGGGAAGTGAATTTCCCTTATCTTTGAAAGAGAAAGCGTTCAAGCATTTTGAGGTCTCTCTATTCTAATGGTTTTAAGAATACTCTTTAACCGTTCTTACACTGAAAAAGGCTCCTTTTATTTAGAGATTTGCATTCATTAATTCATCATTTTTTGATTTTGTAATTGGTAATGTATTTTTTTCTGTTAGTGGATTTTGCATTATTTTTACTCGGAAAAAATGAAAGTTAGTGTCAATTGATTCATTAGTTCTGTTTTTCATGCTTTTTTTTTTATTTCTTAAGCAATCTGGAAATCTGAGATTTTCTTCAACAACTTTCGTTAGTAGATTTGTAATAATCAGATCTGAGATATTATTAGCAAGCTAAAAGCTCATCTTAGACGGGTACAAATCTTCTACTACATAAATAAAAACATATTTATGTAGATTCTCAAAATTATAATTCTTTTATATGTATGATTTATAAAAATATAGAAGAACTTGAAAATGTTTCGAAAGTAGTGCGAGACCTCGGTGGCCTTGTGGCAGAATATCGGCTTTGAGATGAGAGGGCTGTGAGTTCGAGACCCTATACCGCGACGAATTCGCCGTGTATACGCTCCTAGTGTGCTTTAGATCTGCGGAGGGCCATACGCTCTTCGGTGCGGGCGAAGTAATAGATCTTAGTTTCAACTTTTGTTGTAAATGTCCTTTTTTTAATTTTACAATGCGCTCATTTTGCAAAATATAGTTACTTAAATGATTTAAATTCCATGACTTTTTTCTGAATGAAAGGTCTCGTGATAGACAGATGAATAAATGAAGTGCATAAAGTAAAACTAACCACAAATTTCTTTACAGGCACTTAAATAAATCTTTTAATTCCTCATGTTTGCGATATTTAGGGGCAAATCAAATACGCTAATTTTAAAAATAAAATAATTAGACATCAGAGAACCCTAAAATCGTGTTCTTCATTAAGAAATGCATCGCTGGTGTGTTCTAATTCTACACCGTTTTTAATTAGTTTTTGAAAATATTGACGAAATATTTGGATATAATGGCTAAATGAATGTTCCACAAGAATAAAATAAAACGAGGAAACTTTGCTCATTCTTTTCATTCAATGGGTGTGCTGATTTTTTACAAATTTTCGGTGTAAATAGCAAAATAAAATAAAATAAAAATTGTCAAAACATTTAATAACATATAGTTTGCATGATTATGAAGTTGAGTATTTTTTTTTAACTTTGTAGCGGTTACAATTCACTGTCTTCTCCTTTTTATGGTAGGTGGCGCTACTAGAGCCATCCGGGTTTTTCCCATGATGCCTCTCTCTCTTCTTTTCTGTGTACTTGTCTTGTGTTGTTATTCTCTGTCTTGCGTCTTGTACCTTTTAATGCACTGTGTCGTGGAACTTAGCCATCTAATAAAAATGGTTCCTGAAGTTGAATTAATTCTTCAACAGCGGCATTCCATACAAACATGAGTCTCGTCTCTCTAATTTGTATAATTTGTATGAAAAATAATAATGTGTTTATGAATGTTTATTTTTTTATTGAAATTCTTCGAAATTGTAGTTAAAAAGCAACTTTAGTTGAATTTTACCAAAAGAATCGACTTCAAGAGAGAGAAACAAGAAATAAATGTATTTTCGGTAATCGAACTAAGAATTCTGTTATTTGCCAAGGAGTGGGGAGTTGAAAGGTCAGTATTTTGAAGCAAATAGTTTCAACGAAAACCTAATTGAAACACAAGAAATTCAGAATTCTATTTAAATATGCTATCGAAAAATTACTTGGTATAACTTTAATGAATTCTGCAATTTCATACAAAGAGGTTTTAACTTCAATAAGACTGAAGAGTATTTGTTAGTCATTCTGATAAGTCTGAGATTCATTACAGATTAGTCATAAATTATTGAACCTATTTTAAAAATTGATAAATAAAAAACTAAAATGTTACAACTGCGCTTTTTTAAAATAAGACAGCAAATAAAAAAGTTGTTTTTTTATAGATGATGTACCATTGCGAAGTTCTAATTTTGCTACAGCGAGAGATTTCCACACGCAATTTCTACCGATCAGCAAAAGTCTATGCGCGTTTTCTGGTTTCCATTTTTTCACCTTTTCTTAGATATCTCGAAAAATATTCAGTTTTAGAATTACAATTGATTTAACAAATTAAAGAGCGTGAAATTTCCTACAAAGACATGGTTTCATTTTTCTTCTAGCTTTAATAGTTTCGCAGATAATGGCTCTCAAAAATGGGAGTTGTCCAATAAGTTATGACCGCCTAGAACACCGTAATGGCGTGTTACCATCTGAAAAAAAATTAAATGCGCTCTCATTTTAAAGAAAACGAAGTTATAACATTATTAGTATTTTTAATTAATTTTTGAAATAGGTCCAATATTTTATGACTAACCTGTATGACAGGGATGAGAAGATGATGATATGAGCTTATCTATATTCATCAAATTTCTTACTAAACGCATCTCATTAAAAGCCACAGCCACGCATGATATCATGAGCAGATTAGTGGTTAGACAGACATTTTCTTTTTTTTTTAATCGCTAAGCAGCTGCTCAAAAAGCAGTTTGATCTTTCTTTTACTAATTGAAGTAATTAAAAATCATTATAGAAAGATTTGTTACAGTTAATAAGGTTCTATATAATTTAAAAAATGAAACTGATTTCAACTGACTACTGAAAAGTATAAAATAAGCTTCGGAACATTTAGGAAATTACGAGATCCAGATAGGAAAAATGTGAAAAACGCAACATTCACAAACAGAAACGAGCTATTCACTCAACGGAAGGAATCTTCAATAAAAATAACCATGGAGCGAAATTCATAGAACATTGAGAAACGCTCTGAATAAGATTATATTGATGCATCACTTGTTACATAATTATGAGAAAAAATGTGCCTTTATGAAAACGAGGGAAAAAATAAGAAATACAATTTGAAACGAATAATAACAACCAAACAGAAAAACGGTCAAATATCCTTTGCAAAATGGAGGCGCAATTCTGTATTTATAATTTTGCTATTTTCTGTTGGAATAATCATAGTTATTTTTCCGGCTTAATTTCAATTATATCTATATTCAAATATTTTTCTTTACGTTTTACCCGTTCGAAAAATGATGCTATGTATTTCGTAATTTAAAATGAAAATTTTCGAAAGTTTGTTGGATTTTAATTTCTTTGGACCTCGTCATTTTGAACCGTGATTACATATTTTACAGCAGAATAAGTCGCACGTAATAGACATATAGGAACGTCTACTGAATGTCCTACCTCCCACAATTATCACCACATCCGATATCAGTGGTGACAATATGTCCTTTAATACTTTTTTCCCTTTTAAGCTCTAAAAGCTCTAACAGAACCTTAATTTAATTTGCATGTCTAATAGTTGTTTGATAACAGCCCTTGAAACTCCTAGAGATTTCGTTGTATCCGTTTTCTATTGTTTTTCTATCCGATGTAACACAAAATACTCTTTTACACCATGAAAAAAAAGTGTGTTATTTATACTTGAAAAAAAGTCTGCGGGTGAAATTATATACTGCAAGTCAGTATTTTTTCTGAAGCAATAACGAAGAACGATATGTCACATGCAAATTTATTTCCTTGTTCTATCCATTTTAACGTAATCAATCTTCTGAAAGAAAACAATGCGAAATCTCTTAGAATTAAATTCCTGGGACGATTGGATCATTTTCATTTCCCTTTCCTTTTACTTGCAAAGTTACAGAAAGGCGAATCTCTCAAGGATATACGTCACAAACTTGCAAAGATGGCTTTTACTTGATGATACTTTTTGGCATGAAATTTAACCGAAGAGAATGCATAAAGAATTATGATTGGATGAAGTTGTATGAATCTGTCGATCTCGACTAAAATTACAAAATTGAAGACATGGAAAAAAGTCCATATGGAAAAACCTTACTGCTCATGTCATCTAACATTTGACTGACCATATTCGTTTGCTATGCTATTTTGTCATGCCTTTTTCTTCTTACAAAATGCACAATTGTTTCCAAAATAAAATTTGTGTGACGCATTTTATATGTCATGTGAGCATGAAATGGCCCTTTTACTACGCTATGATTTCAATTTTACAACAATCTAGATCAAACAATGAGAAAGTAGCGAATACATTTGTCGTTCGTTAATTTCTTTGGTTTGATCTAAAACCCTCCTTATAGACTAAAATACTTTTGACGAAATTTGATACATACACTCAAATTGTTGATAAAATTAATCTCAACACTTTTTTTTACGCTAAAATAGAGGAACTTATTTTTTTCTTAATTTTTGAAAACACTTTTAAAATTTATGATGCGTCTTTAAATAAAAACGCATCATTTTAATAAAATACTAAAAACTTAATAATATAAAATATAATTTTCCTCTATTGGCTTTCGCCTAAAATACAGATATTTCTTTTTCAGTGAATGTAGTTAAGTAATGAGAAGACAACCCCTAAAACACTAATTTTGAAATATAACTTTCTTAAAATATGATAATGCTTTTAAGCAGGCATATTTTCTGTAAACTGCGCGAGACGGGATGCAAAAATATTTTAAAATGCTTTACAATGCAACCGTTGGATCTACACTGGTGGACAAAATTATGAACTCTAAAAATTTTCACTTTGTTTTAATCATAATTAAATTTACTAAACAATTCACTAATGAAGCAAAAATTAATAGTTAGAAAAACATTTATAATTTTAATATGACGCGTGGTTTAAAAGAAAAATTACCGGATTTATGAAACTGGTTATATTAAAAAATTAACATTACTTTTAACCTGGGTATAATCATAACTCAAACGCTCAAAAGTAAGTTGGGCAGCTATTTTTCTGAGTTCGAATATGCGACTTGACATAGACTTCACAAGCCTTTCCAACAGCTCCTGTGGTATCTGGTTCCATGTAGATCAGAGGTTCCCAATCTTCTTTCTCTCGCGTACCCCTTGTTTATTCTTTTTGTTTTCGCGTACTCCCTACTATCATATCTACCCCCCACAACCATCCGTCTGTCCAAAGAAGATTTTATCAATAATGTTAAGGTTAGCTTAAAAGTGAAATGACTCGAATTAGTAACATTTGCAGAACTTATTTTTGATTTTACATTGTATTCCATTTTTACAACAGTATTAGTTCAACGCAAAGCAAATGAAACCAGCATTGTAATTAATTCGTTTTAACTTATAAGGATAGCTAAAAATTACATTTCGTAATAACCATCAATTCAAGTGGTATAGTTATTAAATAGCAAGTATTCACTTGGAGAAACAAAATCCTCTTTTTTAATCCCTTATGTTTTCTTGTTTCCGCCATTAACAACTTTGATTTCGCGTACCCCCAAATGGTCCTTCGTGTACCCCCAGGGGTACGCGTACCACAGGTTGGGAACCTCTGATGTAGAGTATTTCCATTTTTAAATCATTTCTGTTCTGATATTGGAGCCCATCACAATAAATCACCGTACGTTTGGCGCAGCATGGCCAAAGTTGGCTCTTGAGCCAATAAATCCCAAACCAACCCATCACAATAAACTGTTATGAACTATTACGCCCCAAAGATTCTCAATAGGGTTAAGATAAAGGCTGCGGGATGGCCATTTCGTAGCTTTTATATGCCATCGCTCAATCCATTCTTTGGTAGTTTTAGCTGAATGGATTGTTGCGTTTTCCTTCTGGAATACTCAGCTTACTACAGCAGTCAGGGGTGAATAAAACAAAAAGCAACTCAACAGAACTAATTGGTTATCTGCAACTTTCTGTCTTCCATTTAGAAATATCAGAATTATTTTACCAGCCTTAAAAAAACCCAGCCCAGACCGTTACAGAACCTCTACCGAAGTTTCGACTGGGTATTTTTTGCTATTCTTGTCTAATATCGTATCAATAGTACCTTAAGCCATCTATGTGGCTGTCTAAGTTGAAATTTTTTCATCGGTCCAGACGACTGGGCTCCTCTCCGTTGTCCATGACATGCGGCATCAGGCACGGGGACATGGGGCGGCGTTCTGTCCATGATATGTGCTGATGTCCAAATTGAAGCTTGGCGTCCATGTGGTGAGGTTCCATTTCTGGATTAGCTTTCCTTATCTTCAGTTTCATGCTCAGGGATAGTTGGTGAACTCTTCTTACAGTTCTAGAGCTCACATTTAGCTTTAATGCTGCGATTCTCGACCTGTACTGCCCTGATAAGTTAAAAGGCCCTAACTCCAAGTAGTATTTGTTTGTTACATACGGCCTTGTTTTATCGAAAGCGACCTCGAACTGGAGTTAGGGCCAATATAAATTTCAATATAATCACCACTGTATTGGATTTAGGGCTTTCTAATATCATGAAAAAGGTGCCTTTTTTAGACCGATTCGGAAACGATACAAAAAAGCATTTCGAAAAGAGTTGGAGTTAGGGCCTTTTAACTTATCATGGCAGTGTAGGGCGCGCTCCCTAGGGGACATGGTAAAACTGAATGAGGGTGCAAGCATATCGAAAAGAAAATATTATGAAAAAAATTGATTATTTTACTGAAAGGAAAGCAAAACAAAATACATTCTGACATTAAAAAAAATAGTCATTTACATTGATATAATACACTTATAGATAGGATTGTATCAGTACTACTGAGTGTATTTAATAACTAACTTATCAATACTAAAATAAAAACAAGTTTAATAATTATTAGTGATTTCTCTCGACGGATTTCTCGCGAAACCGCGAGAATGTCCGAAATGGTGGACGTAAAACAGAGCAATAGAGCCTAAGAGATAATAGGAGAGAACAATTCTGGTTTTGTCAATGCAGCGGACCGGTGTTGCAAAATATCAATAAATTTACTTGTTCTTGGTAATTTGTAAGGTTTGTAATTAGGGTCGAAGTGTAGCTTTAGCGTCAAAATACCAAACATACGTTATTATTGTATAGGGTAGACCGGGACTAGTTGGGCAGTGTTTTCTTCTAAGAATTTTTTTAAAAAATTAAAATTCAACATTTTAAATTGTTTTTAATGCAAACACTATCAGTGCACCTCCAGGAAGAATTCACCATAATAACATTGGAAAATGTTAACTATTAATATTAATTTAAGAGCTGAAACTGATATCAAGTCGCGTGTCCCAACCTGCCCGACTACGGGGTAAGTTGGACCACGTCATTTATTTAATATTCTTGTAAGATAGAATTGAAGTAACATAAAATTACATACATTGTTATTGTATGGGAGGGACGGGGGAGGCGCAATGAAAATTATTATTGAAAATTGGGTAGCAAATACTGAAAAGTTGAGAAACACTACTTTAATGAATTCACAAATTGGCTGAAAGAAGCTCCAGCAATGGATGCTGTGCGTAAGATAAACCTTCTCTCTCTCTCTGCTATTTTCGAATTATTAGCATTCAATCTTATCTTTATGTTGGCAAGCGAATAGTTTAAATAATTTTTTACTGCTTCTTGCGGATATTTTACTTGTGTGGAAATTTGGCTTTGAGTTTTCCGAGCATCTCTGAAGGTTAAAATTTTACCAACATGCCCTTTTGTGAGAATCACATCTTCAATCATTTGCAAAAACTTTTTTGAATTTTGATATACTATGAAACAATTTGTAAGGACTCAACATAATAAACAACATGTATGTAAAAAAGACGCGAATCATTCCAAACGTAAATTAAAAGTTAGACGATAAAAGAGTTTTAATTAAATCGTTTAGAAGAAATAAAATGTGGAATAATAACGTTTGAAATTAATACTAATGAGAAAAGTCATTTGCTTCATTTTTATTTTAAGATCATATATCATGCGACACATTTTATGAAAAATAACGAAAAGAACAATAGCTAATAACAACATTGGTTAGTTTCTTTTTTTTTTATCATAAAATGTATTTACGTTAGCAACACCGACCACAATCTAGAATTTCATACTTTAGAATTTTTATTTTTAATTTGTATTTTATCGTTTAATATTTTATATGGAAAATAAAAAAATAACAGTTAATAAAGGCAACTTTTGGATCACTTTTTAGATTATAAAATGAACTTATTCGAAGAAAGAAAAATCGCAATCCAGACTTCTGAGTTTATAATTTTGTCCGTATTCTACGTAATGCTAAAATTTTCAAAAATGCACATTTTGCTATTAGCATTAATTTTTAATTTTATTTATGAGCCATATTGGATTTAGTGCTTTTCAAATTACTCATCATTTTATTAAAACAAAATTAAACCGAGTTAAATTATGTCTGAAATAAAATGAGAAGTTCTTGAGTTGATAATTTTGTCCAGCAGTGTAGAGTTACCGAATTCGGCTTGTAGTTTCTTCTTGAGTAGTTGATGTTCATGTTATAGTATGACTAAAAATGTTAAGTTGGGCCTAACCCTAAAGCTGAAAAGAAATACATAAAAAATGGCACTGTGATCGTATAAATGATTAGTACACCAAAGGCAAGAGCACACGATTGAGTTAGACAAGAAAAACACTATTTATTAACAATTAACCACGACATTACTGTAGAACAAACATTCGACACATCAAGATCTATAAAAATCATTAAAACACGTGTATGCAAAATGTGTATAGTTACTATAAAAATGTGATACTTGTGGAAAAAAATATAATTTTATCTGTAATAGTTACTATAAGAATGTTGCAATATATTGAGAAAAAGGAAGCTTCAACTGCAGTTGAGAAAAAAGTCTGACCAAAGCATGCTTAACATCAGGATGAGGAAACGAAGCTTGAAAAACTATTCACTCAAACCGAGATCTCCATAATGCTACACTTTAGTATAAACACCTGTGATGAAGAATTCTTTGGGACAATATGTCCTTAAAAGCACATGGCAAATCGCTTCAATCGATCTTACGAAAACATGGATCGTACACTAAGTAGCAACGCGTAAAAGCAGGAATGAAAAAAAAGGAAGGCGACATCACTCCAAACCCATTCTTCACCTCTCCATCACATCTAGCCGAACGAACCCCGAGAAGCACGTGTGTTCCACCTGTTGCCATTCATGCTCTTCTTAACAGAAACCTGTTCTAACGCAAGTCCAACTAGAACATTAGTCTGTGCACTTTCGGTCCAACTATAACATTCCTGTGAACCTTCAGTCCAACTATAATGCAGTCCTGTTCACGGTTCACTAAGAAAAGGTTTCCTAAATTGTAATTAAATTCTTAATGAATTAAAAATTAATCGAAATTTTAACGTTTCTTCACAATAACTTCTGAGTAATTATTGCACAATAACTATTTTTGCATCACTTTTAAATTTTCAAAAAATTAGCTTTTGAATGATAAAATTTTTATTTCGGTGCGGTTGTTTCTTTAAGTTTAGTAACTTTTTCAAAAAAAATTTTTAATGCAGTTTGTAACAATTATTTTTATTGTTTCTTCGAATCTTTCATTCGCGTGCTTTTGCCAATGTTAACGTAATGATAAAAAAATTGCTGTCTTTGGACATAACTTCAAAACAGAATTTTCACTTTCACTTTAGTCAATATAATTTTTTTAGGCTGGCATTCTTTATTGAAATTGGGCGATGTAAAAATCTTAAACACCAAATGCAACGGCTGACGCAATCAAGCCGGACGAAGACAAGACAAATGAATCAATCCTAAAACTTAGCATGTTACATTGTTTCGGACAAAAAGCTGAAATTTCCTTCATTTTTTTTTTTTACAAATAATTGCATAAAACTTTAATGCTACATTTTTTTTCCCTTAATGGATTATTGTGTTATTAGTAGCTCATTATTTAAAGGATTGGAGTTAATTAAGTTCTGTGTAGCATTTTACGTCATGGAAATTTTTAGGAAAGGGGAGACCAATAAAAATATAATAATTCTACTTTTAGGCTACGATTTTAAAATGCTTATCAGATATAAGAGGGCAAGTCTCCTAATAAAACCCATGATTCCGAAGTGCTTCAAGCTGTGCTTTCAATTTTATTGATCATCGTGCATATGCGGTTAACGGATTTGTAATGCTAACTAAGTCTTACATAATTCTACTTTAGCTTTTAGATCTTCTACGTATCCTGGATCATGCAGAATTAAACTCGATTTGTCTAACATTTTTCGTCTGGACGTTGAGATGAAATAAGCCTCTTTCATTTTCTGTTTCTTAATGAGTTTTGATAGTAAATTTTATGTTATTGAAAGCTTGCCTTATTTTTAATTTCCAGGTTGAAAAAATCTTATTATTGTTTCAAAAATTCTAAACAAAAGTAACTGCATGACTTATGGTGTTTCATTTTCTTTCAGCTTGTTTCACGCAACATTAATAAGTTTTGCTCCTTATCCAAATAATTGTAGCAAATATTTTGATGTACCTGATGATGAAATAAATTTTGGAACGCTGTTGAGTATATTTCAAATAAAGTTTGAGGCGAATTAAAACGCAAAGATGGAGATTCAATGATGGTTACATTTTACACGAAGTATTTGAAAATAAAAAGAAAAGTTCTTAGAAACATCCTAATATTTCTGGACATGACGTAATTAAGTCAGTTACAGGCACCCAGTTTATACCCTTGTCCTCCTGTTGCCATCAAATTTTACTTTTATTGTTTCATCATTAGATTAGTTTAGGTGCAGAATAACCCCAGGAAAGAGGAAAAAACTTCCTTAATTAATTAAAATAACACTTAATTTAATTAATAATTAACAAATTTTAATTTTTGTCTTCAACTTCCATCTGCCTCTTGCTGTCGGAACTGCGATCTTCGTATTCTTGGGAATAACATCAGGAAAAATGGCCATACTGTGAATATATAAGCGTGATTAACCTGATACTTTTAAATACCGTCGAGATATAAAGGGTTAATGAGTAAATATTTTTTATTTATGACCAGAAAGTGATTTATCACTTTTAGAACTACTTCCTTCGAGTTTATCCTTAGTAAATTAGAATTAAAAAGTCCCTTTTGTAAAAGATTCGTATCAAAGATAATTTTTCCAAAATAATCCTAGTTTACTCAGAAAAACTTTCCTTCGTGTGGTGCAGTTTCTTCACTCCACAAAACGAACGAATCACCACCTTTAACTAATCTAATCTTAGCTCGCATTCCCAAGGAAATACTTTTCCTCCGAATCTTCTTCTTCCTTCCCCTCCTGTGTTCTCCGGAGCAAAACTGAAATCTCCATCTCAACCGAAAAACGTATCAGCGGGAAAACAACTCAAAGTTTAAGAAAAATGAATGATCGATCAAGGAACAAAGATAACCAAAAAAAAAAAAGTGATACTCCCCTCCATCCGAGAAAGAGGCGTGTTCTGTTTCAATCCCCCTCTCTAAGGTTCCGACGCCGTCCGCGTGGGGGAGCTACCACCGACAAAGGCGGCACGCGCGCAATGTCCGCCGCAAAATCCCCCCGTGAGTTATTGGCGGAAAAGCGCAACGCCACTTTGCCCCTCTCTTCATTATAATAATCGTCCACCCCGTTTTTTGCCCTCTTTTTTCTCCCTCCCCACATCTCTCCACAAATTATTTATTTATTTATTGAGTGATCATTTGCTTCGGCCACGTTCCGCCCCCCGTCGCTCTCTTCTCTTCGAGAGCACCCTCCCCCCACCCCTCCGGTCTTTTGGCGCGTGATTTTATTTCTCGTTCGCGTCTCTATCCGGCTGGGTGTGCTCTCAGGGAGGGTTCGAGCGATGGGTAGCGGCCACTGCATCGTCCCTGTCCGGCAGGAGATATGACGGACGGACTGGCGATCGGCGTGAAGGACGGTCCGCTTTCTTTCGGCGAGATGGGCAGCGCTTTCAGGGTGGTCACCCCTAAGAGACCCAGGGAAGGTGAGTTGCTTCCTCTTGCTAAGTTCGAAGAAAGTTTGCTTGTCAAGTTTTGGGAACTTTGCTTAAATCCATTTCGTAGAAGTTTTCGCAATAAACTATTTTTCACAAAAAGGGAAAAGACGATTTTCGGTGTGCCAGATTCCCACAGCAGAGATATTTTTATAATTAATTTTCTTAAGATAATATACAAAAATTAAACAGAACAAAATTTTATTAATGCTTTTAAACCTTTTAGAATAACTTAGCATTGTTCATGTCTAAACACAGTCTTAGGGACTCTTAAGAAAATTGTGTAGCATTACGGATTAAAATTATTTTGTTACAATCTCTCAGAGCTTTTATTATTGTTTGACCATTATATTTTGTTTTAGTAGCTAAAGTTGAATATGATAAAACTGTATTGGTTCTATAATATCTGCTTTAAAAGGGATGTAGAATTTTATTTAACCATTATCTTGTCATCAAATAATTATTTATTTATTATTAAATTGAGTTAAGTTATCATCCAATTAGTTAATCACTAGCCAATCAGTTACTTAGGAAACAAAAAAAGAATTAAAAAAAGAAATTTCTGAAAAATTTATCATGCAAGACCTAGCATTTTTCAGATTAAACAAGAAATTAATTATTTTCTTTGAACAGAATACTCAGTCTTTAAATTTGAACGGAACTCTCTTTGTAATATCTCACAGATTCCTTCAATGAATGAATCACATGCCTTAAATAAAATAAATTATCTGTTCATCTGAAGCACAAGATTACGTTCTACACCATAGACAATTGAACAAAATGTCTTCATCCAATCTCGTCGAAAGAATAAATGTGTGTGATTTAATTTTTAAGAGGACTTCCTTCCTTAAAACTTTTTAATACTTCAGTTTGGTCCAAATATTTAATACAAGGTTTTTAGCTATAGTTGATATTTTTGAATATTATAGCTTATTTCTTATTTGTGCGCGTATTTCCACCAAAAATTGAACCTTTATTTGATTCATCAACTATTGGTGAAAAATAAGTATCTTCTATCTTGTGTATGTACTACAAATATCTTTAAGTATCTATAAGTACCTTGACTACCTACCATAAATATCTTATACATTATGTGCCTTACATATTATAAACGTTTATATTCATAAGAGATCAAAGCTTGCTGAAAAATGCTTTTCCTGTGAAGCAGAGATAGCTGCAAGCCATCAAAAGAACGTCGCACGCATCAATATATTGTTAGTTAAACTTCAGGAAGCTCATAACACACTTCTCAGTCACCAAGAAACCTTTTTACAACGTCTTTTAGTTTACGATTTAAAAATCAATTTGAAATCACTGAAAAAAAGTAAGACGAATTGATACTCAAGAGACTGATTGATTTAAACTATCTGATTTCTTCAGAGTTGATTCTTCTTACTGATTCATGATTGATTCTTCTTAAAAAGAATTTTTTCATTTCAATAAGAAATGACTATTAAAAATAATAACAAAGAAGAAAATTTGTTTGGTTTTAAAGACATCTTAGAATTCCCCATTTTTTTTATTTCGATTTCTTATGCAAAGCTAACTTCAAAAAAGTTTGAATGGAGCAAATATATTGATGAAGCGATCTGACACATGAATTTTTACTACCCTGTAATCAGTGAATAAAGTTTAATGTAAATCGAAACTCAAAATATGTTTTGAAATTCATTCCTTTTTCAAAAGATGCTTTCAGGTCGTTCGAAAAAAATGTACTTTCTTATTCAATTATTTGAAATTTGGCATTCTATTTTAGAAATCCAGTTAAAATGCATGCTTTTAGGAATAAAAAGTCCCTAGTTTTAAATGAGTATAAAATTCTTAGTGACGAATAAAACTTAATGTATAAATTAGCCAATAATTTATAAACGAATTTTAATGATTGATAAGTTTTGAATCTCGTGTGATTCTTCCTTTCACTTCCTCCGGAGAAATAGGAAAAACTGACAAGGTCATGATTGCCTCTGCCTCATTTCTTAAATTTTTGTCAAAACTTTATGTCTTATGAATAGTTTACTGATAGAAATGTGAGTAATGCCTTTTTGTGACAAAATGAGGTAAATATTGTTAATCTTTTCATAAATTTTAATCGAGACAGTTCAATATTTAACGGAATATTCAAATAACAAGTCGAAGGTGTAGTTCTTATTTCATTGTTGGAAATTGCAATCCAGTGGTAGTTTAAAAGGAAAACGGAACGGAAGAAATAAATGTATGTGTGAGACAGAGAGAGAAAAAAAGCCTTTTATTTTATGCTAAAATTGAAGATTTAATAATATATTGTACTTTATTGACTTCTATCCATGCTTTGTTATTAACAAGAAATGTATGAAAAGTGAGTACGCACAAACATTTATTCAGTAGTTTAAAAGTACCGATTGTTTAATTAATTAGAAATAAAAAATTGCAACACTCTTTCATTTGTATTTATGCTGACTTTTATCTCTTTCTAAAAAGTGTTTTAGGCAGTTCATTCACGACATTTATAAACTCAAAGACAAAAGTTACTGTTAAATTAACGAGCCATTATAAAAATCTCAATAAAGATTAGGAGCGTAAATAAATTTAAGATGGGCATAATTAGACTTGATTCCTAGTACTTAATATTGATTCGCCTAGAAGAATATAAGTACACACATTGCAACAAGAAAGGAGTTTATCGTGATGTTAATAAATTATCGTGAGGCTATCACAATCAATTTTTAATGGAAATGTTTTAAAGTGAATATAAAAGCCGCCGCCTTTTGTAATTTAACCCTTTTTCATTTGAAACGAATATTTTAGCGCCATAATCATGATTTTATATCCCACCATATGCTGTACTTTCACCGTACGTTTGGCGCAGCATGGCCAAATTTGGCTCTTGCGCCAATAAATCCCAAACCAACCAACCAACCAGCCTTTTGTAATTGGCCTCAAAAGATGAAGAAACTAGAGAGAGCTCGAACTTCAAATAGGGCAGAAAAGAAAGGGAGGAATTTTAAAATACTGTTTAATTGTGACAGACTTTTATATAGTTTTTTTATGAATTTGAAACAAATTATTTGTTACATACATTATTTAAAAAAGACAATTTTTCTACATTTATTAAAAATACTTTTTATTTGAAAGTTATACATGAAATATATATTTATTTATTTTGAGTTTAGAAGGTCTCGATTAATATAAAGAAGCAATATTTTCTCTTTTAATTCGTAACAGTAAGTCACAATTCGCAGAACAACAAACACTTAAAATAATTCTTTCAAAAATCAGTAAATAAGTAATTAAGTAAGTTCAGTTAAGCTTTTTGAAAACTCACCGGTGTTTCTGTAAATAAACAATGTCCAAGAAACTGTTTACGGAACTAATCTAATAGAATGTCAAAATTTTACAATTGCCTTCAAATTCATTATTCATTTTCCTACATTAAATAGTGCATCGTAAAAATAATTTCGTTGCTTTTACTTATTAAATAATTTTAAAAAATCTTGTTAATTTTAAAGAAATCTAAAAAAAAATTACCCATTCTTATTAGTTAATATGAATTTTTAAACTCTTGCTTATGGCATTTACCTGAGCATTAATTTTTGATATCACAGAAAAATTAAAACCTCTTCAAACCCACTAATCGCTATTTGAATTAATTTGAAAGATTCTTACTTCACTTTTTTGTGCTCGTCGGCATATACTTATAGCTTTGAAAAACAAAATTTTACAATTCAGCAAAAAAAAGCAAAAGTTCTGATATCACAGGAAAATTAAAAACTCTTCAAACCCACCTATCGCTATTTGAATTAATTGGAAAGATTCTTACTTCACTTTTTTTGTGCTCGTCGGTATATACTTATAGCTTTCAAAAGCAAAAACAAGCAAAATTCTAACTGTTTTTATTTTAAGTATTTCTTGGTATTCTTCTCGTGATTTGTAAACAACTTTGATTATGATTTCTGAAACAATATTAATTGGCGAGTGCATATACTTCTTCTAAGTGACAAATCACAAATTGATAGAATTGTTGCTTTTATTGAAATAGTTTGACTAATTCTATTTAATTTTAATTCAATACCACGTTATAAGAAGATAACAGACTGAAAACGCTATTCTCTTAATGTGGGAAAACAAACAATTTTTTACTAAACAATAACATGTTCTTCTTTTCATAAAAATAAAACTTCATTGTATGAATACCCTTTACGGAAGGGGAAAAAATTCTGCAATAACTATTAACAAATTTTTAGAGCATTTGGATGTAAACAGCTCTGCGTATGAGAACAGATGCACGAGATCTCACCAGCTTTCTTATTACTTATCACCATCATGCCTATAATGACCTTCGACTGTCATTTCTTTTAAAGAGCTACACAAAACAGCATTCTTTAAGGGGACATGCGACTGTCGAACCTCTAAAATTTTTGATTTTATTAAAAAATATATATATTATTTCCCTGTCTTTTCTGAACAATTTAAAACAATTCGCGTTAAAAAATTCCCATAGTTATGAAAGTTATCAGCATGCTTGCCAAACGTTGAATAGCGGTCCATATCTTTAAAAGCGTATATCTCAAGAATGTATATTTTTTTGATATTGGGGCTGCGATATCTAAGAACTATGGTAATATTTTTCTTAAAATTTTATCAGAATATGTATGTTTTATTCTAAAATTACGGAAATGCTGTACCATATTTTTCTCAAAAGATTTTTTTTTTTTGGGGGGAGGGGGAGTAGAAAGTTAAATTTCTAATATTTTTAACATTTTTATTTTAAATTCATTTCATAAATGAAGATATAAATGTAAATATTAATCAATTAGAGTTCAAGTTTCTTAAACAGACTGTTTGGATTAGATATATCAAAATATTGTGTTTAGTCAAAATAATTTTATCCGTAATCACGCGCAGGTGACTATCTCTTTTTTTAAAATATTATACCTTTGTATTATATAAAGTAAATGCATATCATTGGGAGGTTTTGATGTGTACCTCTAAGAGAAAGAACAAGATATTTTGAAAAAAAGTGAACATGATGCATTGACTTTTGAAGAGATATGGCCTTTGTTGACTGGGCTGTTTTTAGGGTGCGACTATATGTAACATGGGATTTAGAAAATGCTAAAGAAGTATAAGTAGAATCGAAGATTCATTTGCAACTAAGACTACTATGGTTTGTTGAATGACAGTACCAAAGGAAATGTTTTGATTTATCTAGAAGAAGTGAAATTAAATAAATTAATATTTTTTTGATGTTTTGAACATTTCAGAGGAAATGAGAATTGTTTTACAAAGCCTTAAGGTCAAGCTATCAAAAATGAATTTCAGCATATGAATCTCTTTTTTTTATATGATTTTTTATTTAAGGAAAGTAAACCGAATTTTTTACATGTAATAAATAATTAACTTCTAATAAAGAATTTATTACAGTTGTCGCTAATTGTTTTATTTGAAAATTTTATCAGGTTTATGTAGTTGATTTTTCTAGAAACAATGGACTATAAGAAAGAAGAAATCATTTTATTCAGATGCAGAATTGCATTTAGATAGTCCTCATTTACCAAAATGATATCTATCACAATAACAACTGAACTTCATCTCACCAGATTGGTTTTGCTCATTGTAATAATATATATATTCAGCTGATACTAAATGATTCCTTGCATTTTGCATGCAACAAACATTACGAATGAATATGTAACTGAATCAGTTAGACAGTGATTTACAGGCTATGAAGTGGTTAAAGTAATGTTGCAAACTATAGAAAATATGGGTTTCACAAACAGATATTAAGCACGTAAATTCAAATTCTGAAATTCTGGAATGCGTGATTTTTATACTTAGTTTGTATCCAATTAATGCATCTGTATTAATATATCAACAAATTACGTGAACCAGTTAATAAGTATGAATAATTTTGGGTCAAGAAAAAAACATAAAAGAAGGAAAAATGAATCGAAAGACAATTCAGGTATCATTTATAAATATTTCATTCACCATACCACAATTTTAGTTCCGTCTTACTTTTCTATATTTTCTGTTACTCTCATGAAAAGGAAAAGAAAACCTGTCATTTTACCTTTTATGCAAAGCTACAATTGTAATAAAGGTACTTACCGATTTTACGTAACAGTTTACCAATGTCAAATTAATGTTAATTCCAATATCTAACAATTATTTGATGAACAGGCCAAATAAGAAGTATGGAACACTTTTGAATGAAAAAAAATGAAAGAAGGAAAAAAAAATGAATCAATGATTAAAGAATTTATCATTTATATATCCCGTATACACAATTTTAGTTCAATCTTTCTCGAGCTTTTATATTTTCTGTTACTCATGAAAAAGGAAAAAGAAAACCTGTCATTTACCTTTTTGTAAAATTGTAATAAAGTGCCTGGAGTTGAGTAATACTATGCACAAGTAAGATGGCGAGTTTTGAGTTGATGAAGGAGTTGGAATTCTAAATATTATTTTTATTTTATTTATACTTGACAATTTCTTAAATTAGGGACATTTTCATATTATATTCTATACAAGTTACCCACGACTATTGTTAGATTTAGTTTAGTTATATTAGCTTCCGTTTTATAAGCGACTCGAAGTTCTCGGGGTTGGTCCTCATCATTTGAACTTTTGCCTGTTGATGACAAGGACGACACACAGGCCGAGCTTGCCCCAAACTACCGCGCCACTAGCGAAGGATGTTCGCCTCAGTCATTCAGCGCATCAAGACCAACCACCGCCACGGCAGATCGTTGCTGAAATCGCTGAGTCTAACCCTCCGGATCTTGAGACCTTACTGCAAGCCATTACGATTATTGTTGGAGGAGCAAACAGGTGGGATATAGATACAGTTAAAAAAAAGTTTGTTCTTTTTAGGTCAGCCATTTTCTTAGGTCTATTGTTTAGAAAATAAGGATTAGCTACTAAAGCAAATCATGTGACAGCTCTTAGAGGCCAAAACAAAAAAAACTGAAAGTGAATTTGGCTTATACACTGCACAGCTTGTAGGAGTAAAACTGTTTATCATGTATGCATGTTTAGTAAACACATGTTCATAATTTTGAAAAGATTGATAAATATATTGCAATATGCAACATAATCACAAAATCGGTATAACATGGTGTAAACAAGAATGCAATTTA
Source organism: Araneus ventricosus (assembly GCA_013235015.1). Lineage (NCBI taxonomy): Eukaryota > Metazoa > Arthropoda > Arachnida > Araneae > Araneidae > Araneus > Araneus ventricosus. The sequence continues at coordinate 52,270 of BGPR01010178.1, forward strand.
TAGTTACAGATTGATCGTATAAATTTAGGGGTCCAAATGCTCCTTATTAAATGTATTATTTCTTTAATCTGAGGCTAATTAATATGCAATTTATTAAAATTGAACATCCTAATATCTGGACTATTTATCCAAATATATACAGATTACAAATCTGATACACAGTTTGTATAACTCTAACACACCAAAACTTCTTTTGAACTGCAGAATTTTTACTTTCTAAAGTAAAACTCCTAATATATCCACTATATGTTTCTTATATCTATCATCTAAAATGGATTGAAATAAGTAAAGTGGCAACATGCTATAACCATACTTTCTTTATTAAACATGAAAAGAACAAGAACAAAATTGATAATAAGACAGCTTTTTTGCTACGGCAATATAGTTAAAGTATTCTTTAACACTTTTGCCCTCTCAAACAATAAAATAAAAAAGAGGCAGGAACATTTGTCAGGTATTGGACACCAACCATGCATTTTTTAAGGTGTTTCTTTTAATATGAGTGCCCTTCATAAGACTAGGCGATAATAGAATACCAGAGTGGGTGATAAAGGGAACAACCAAGCCCTCGGAACATGACGGCATCCCTCAGGAATCAGGTTTCCTTATAACAACAAAACACCTGCACCAAATGTTGGCAATTGTAGTATCACCTGTCTTAAATGGGTATAATGTTATGACTTATTTACTTATCTATACTAAAAGTAATGAAACATAGTTATAAATTCATCAAAGACTGAAAATCAGCTTAAGAATTACAGAAAGAAAATCAACAAGTTCAAACAGCTACTGAGGAAGGAGGCTTTCTATAGTTCCGGTAGTGACCACCATACTAATTTAAAATCAAGAAGAAACGGTGGTGGGCGATATTGAAGCAACCGTGTTGCCCCCCCATCCTTAACTGCTTATTGGTTTGACGAATTTCTAAAATTCAAGGGTAATGCCACCTACATGCAGAAACCACTCTTTTAAATAAATTTTATTAAATAATTTGTGTATTCAGGTATAAATATTTTCTGGGAGTAGCACATATCTATCCCTAATTTTTGTTTGTTCGTTTGACAGGAAGTATATAAGAAGAAAAGGCAGGAGCCATTCTTTCTTCAAACTGATCTTCATATGAAGAACAGAGAAAACGGAAACAAAGAAAGCCATTTGAATGTATTCCTTAAGAATGGGCAGATTTTCATCGTTCCACGGTTCCTTTTATATTAACAGGGAATTTCTGGAAATGTAATGGTTAGGGTTAAATGGAAATGGAACAGTGAAATAGTTGCTTGTAAGTATTTGGACAGTCCTTTAGAAAATCATTTTAAAACTATTTTGTGAGTTTTTTTTATTACGAACAGTTTTTCTAATTTCAATTTATTTTAAAAAGTTATGTCATATATACATTTATACTCAATTTTTTCGATCAATTATTTAAAGCGAAAATTATCGGAGTACAGACATCACTTTAGCAACAAAACTAGAT
>BGPR01010179.1:10139-37468 GCA_013235015.1 Araneus ventricosus
AAAAAAAAGGCAAAGGGACAGAATCGGTAAAAAAAAAGCTCATGGGGTGGGGGAGTTACTCCAGATTGGTAAGTCTCTTTCTTTTCCTTTGTTTATTTACTCTCCGAATACTGGGAGAAGCTGATTCCGAATAATATCAAGTGCAGAATTGGAGGCTTGCGTATTGCGCAATAACCCTTGCGATTTTTTAAAAGATAATTAATTAGTTTTGATATTCAATCTGGGATTTGTTATGATCACTTAAAAGAGTTTTATTATGCTTGCTGAGTAGATTATATTTTTGCAATCTATATATTTACGGTAAAAATTCAGCTACAGATCATACTTTTTTTTATCATCAGTGTTAAATTAAGATCTTCATAATATGTTTTGTAAATACGTTAGGGAAGATACAGAAGTATTCTTAAAAATTATATTTAATTCACATTTCAAAGTGACAAATTATTTGGCCGAAAAATCTTTGGAAAAAAAAGACTACAATCTACATCACCCCCGTTTTTCCCGTCACTCTCAACTATCAGGACTTTTCAGGTATCCGGAAATCGGCGTTTCCCGAGCCTGCCGGTTAGTTAAGCTTTTACTGTATTTCATTTGTTTAAGGAAATATACACAAAATATAAGGTGCTATATAAGGCGGCCAAGTTTTTATACGAACCATTCATTTTATTGTAATCAAAAAAAATTTTTCAACTTTTGCATTCAGTTTTTCACATTTGAATAAAAGCTTATACCTTAAAATTTATTTTATTCTCTCCAATTTCTTTTGAACAATGATACAATCCGCATTTGCCCAGGTATCTCTGTTTTATCATAAATAGCCTTTATCTTTTTTTGATTGGAAAAAAATAAATCTCTTATCGTTTCATCATTAATTGTTGAGGAATTGGCAATAATATCTATTTTTCCTAAAGCCTGTAGAGCTGAAAATTTCATTTGCTGACCATTATCAGCATATATAAAAAAAAAATCCAAATCAAGAGCTTAGTTCTTCATATTGGAAAAGGAATAATTAATTTCTGATTTTCAGTGTTGTTTCCGAGTGTAAATTTTTCTTTCCTCTTAATAAAAGATCCAAGATCAGAGGAGTTTCAGTGGCCTTTAATAGATTATTTTAATATTATGTCTATGGGCCAAAAATTCGGTGCCAAACCAAAATGGCCATAAAGATGGGTGACCACTTAAGAAAGTTTTACTGTATAATAAAGAAAACAGAGTATGCATTTTGAGGAGTATTTCTTCCCGTTGATTGATTGGGTTCAAAATTTAATGCAGGTGTACAATCTTAACGTAAAGACCACATACTATTGTCCCTCATTCCGTTTTTATCAGTCACGCAGATGCCAACAGCACACACAAGGCCAGCTTCAGAGTACTCAGCATCCTGTGTGAAATTATTTTGGTGCCACCGCCCCTTGTATATATCATATATTGGTACATATGTTAAAAGATTTAACTAATTAACTATAATAATTAAATGTAGTAAATGATTTAATTATAGTAAAAGATTTAACTATGCTATGAAGACAATCCGGTGGAAGGAATTGGCGCCCCTACACTGTCGGTGCCCTGTGCCACGGCACAGGCTGCACACCCCTGGAGCAGGCCCTGAGCACACATAATTTCAAAATCATGTTTTGGGGACTCAGGGAGGTGTAAAACATGGAGGTTCATTGAAATATCGGGGCAAATAAAAAAAATCTAATATTTAATCATGTACGACACCTGCCAAACTTTCAAGAATATTGTTTAACTTCGGTTATTTTGAAGCATGTAACACCTCATTCTCTTGTAATGAAACAGCATCATGCTCTGGCTGAAGACTTCGGCTACGAATAATGCGGCTGGTATATGTTGGTGCACTCTGTCATATCCTGGTTTCATTGAATGTAAGTTTTGACAAGATCCTGGAGTCACGACCAGAGGCAAGTATTTTTTTTTGCTTTGAAAAAGCTCTTTCAGTGATAAGTCAGGCAGGGTGCCATCCTTAGTACAAGGAATACACTATATGCCCAAAAGTATCCGGACACTTGCAGATTTTCACATTTTTTAGAATTTCTCCGGAATGATGCAACCGACTACCATTAAACTTCGTACATATAAAGAATAGACAATAACTCACATTTTACATTGAAGATTCGGTCCTGAGGGTAATTAGGGGACCGTCTACAAACTGATGAAGACAAAAAGGTGTTTGGCCCACCCCGCTTCACAGAATACTGATAACAAGATGAAACTTTCAGAAATGGTAATGTTTAATGTGCATAATATTTACAAGAATTTTTGTAAACTCAGCTCAAATATTTGGAAAGATATAAAGGTTTTCTTAAAAAATCTCAAATTTTTCCACCTGTTTTTTGCTTATAACCATGCAGAGTTTTCTGTTATATTATACGAAACTTACAGAAAAGATGACAATATGTCAGAGAAGCATTTGTGTAAAACTTTGGAAAAGAATTGTTGAATATTACAGGAATTATGAGCATTTTTAGTAAATAATGCTTTACTGCGCATGCGCGAAACATAGCGTAATTTTTCTTTCACAACTTTAAAGCCAGATATATAGGGCAACTTATATAAAAATATTCAGTTTAATATCAATAGTATTCAGAAAGATATCGGCATTACAACGAGCAGAATTTTAGCTCCTGTCGAAGAGATGCTAAAAGATGAGGGGTTGTACACAAATTAATATTTTTTAAACTTATATTTTTAAATATTTTTATTGAATTGTATAGTGGTTAGAATTTGCTGAATACCCATGAACACTTATCAATTGCGTGCATAGCTTAAATTCCAGCTAATTAGGCACTATAAATAACAAATATTTTATTACTTTAATTATATTATTTACAGGATTATTAACAAATTACATATTACAATTTTACGGCCAAACGATATTTTTAAATATATTTATTTTATGGCGAAACGATTTTTTATCTAATTAATTTCTTTTCTTAAAATATTTTAATAATTCTACATATATATTTTTTTATTCGTTATGAATATTAGATGTGTTCATGGGTATTCAACAAATTCTCACCACTATACAATGCAATATAACTATTTAAAGATATAAGTTTAAAAAATATTAATTTGTGTACAACCCCTCATCTTTTAGCTTCTCTTCGACAGGAGCTAAAATTCTGCTCGTTGTAATGACGATATCTTTCTGAATACTATTGATATTGAACTAAATATTTTTATATAAGTTGCCCTATATATCTGGCTTTAAAGTTGTGAAAGAAAAATTACGCTATGTTTCGCGCATGCGCAGTAAAACATTATTTACTAAAAATGCTCATAATTCCTGTAATATTCAACAATTCTTTTCCAAAGTTTTACACAAATGCTTCTCTAACATATTGTCATCTTTTCTGTAAGTTTCGTATAACAGAAAACTCTGCATGTTATAAGCAAAAAACAGGTGGAAAAATTTGAGATTTTTTAAGAAAACCTTTATATCTTCCCAAATATTTGAGCTGAGTTTACAAAAATTCCTGTAAATATTATGCACATTAAACATTACCATTTCTGAAAGTTTCATCTTGTTATCTGTATTCTGTGAAGCGGGGTGGGCCAAACACCTTTTTGTCTTCATCAGTTTGTAGACGGTCCCCTAATTGCCCTCAGGACCGAATCTTCAATGTAAAATGTGAGTTATTGTTTATTCTTTACATGTCCGAAGTTTAATGGTAGTCGGTTAAACCATTCCGGAGAAATTCTAAAAAATGTGAAAATCTGCAAGTGTCCGGATACTTTTGGGCATATAGTGTATGACCTTTAGTTTGAACTTTTATGTGCATCATTGCAAAGTTCTACCCACTAGTAGGGATGCATGATCCACAATATTCTTAATAACAAGTATATTTGTTATTGTTATTTTAAAATATATGTTCTAAATAAGAGTGATTTCATTCACACTTTGAATTTTCAAAATCTTATGATTAAATGTACGTAAATTATTTTGAGAACAAAATTTAAATAAAAAACTGTCATTTGTTTTTATTATACTTTCTACAAAAGTTTGTGTTTTTAGTTCTATATACTGTCAATAGATGGCGCCTGCAGCGAAAACTACCTTTAAAAGTAATTTTCAATTAAGGTAACCAGAAATATTCCCATCAAGTACGGAAGCTGACATAGACACAGTTCACTGTCCGAAATTCCCTTTCCAGTGTATCACAAATCCGATCATTTTCCGTCCCGATCGCAGTTAACTAAGTCTCCCCATGAATATTTGTTTTCGATTGATTATGGCGATGCGAACGATTACAGCGACTTTCTATCGTTATACAAGAGCTGTAATCATTCGTAAACGCATATCTCAACAAGAATGGTGACCCACAGGAAATGTTAATGAATCTGCGATAGGGGGAAAAGCGTGACCACAAAGAATGATCTTCGTTCTAAGCACCGAAAATGAGCTTTCATGGCGCCATCTGTTGAGAGAAGATAGAACTAAAAACTAAAACGTTGCAAAAGAAAGAGAAATGATTTTTTAAAAAATTAAACACTTTACGCACATTTTAATTACCCATGATTGAATCGCACCTTTTTGACAGTAGAATTCATTACTAATATTTGTGATTTTTTGATATTGCGTAGCAAAGAACAGTTCATCAAATATTCGTCATCCCTACCCACTAGCGTCATCCTACTCACATCACTGCAAGGTTGTAATCATTTGTTATTTCGAAAATTTTTCTGATTACATGATACAGCTCAACGCAACTCTGAAATTTTTTTAGAAAGATCAAAACAAGATTGCCTTCTTTACGTTGCACAGCACAGAGTCGTTTGTCTGAGCAATGTTTATTCTTATGGTTCCAATACGTGAAACTTTCCAAATGATCTACTTGGAATTCATTATTGGTTGTTTTCTAAAATAAAGTGTTGATATATCAGGATCTCTATGCAGCATAACATCAGGCAGAATGGGGAAATCAACTTATCTCTAATGAATAAGAAAGAAAGGACTGAATTCTGTAGTTCCCCGTTTGGCTGATATATAGGTGAGAGTTGCCGGTTTTGTACTGGTATACAAACTTCAATTCTATTATATCTGGGCTGTAAAACAGGCAAATTATGTTGTAAAGATATAAATGTGTATGAAATCATTTTTAACCCTTTCTAAGGCGGTGGGAAGTATACTTCCCACCATATTCATAAATTTTTAAACGTACAAGATAAGCTATTTTAAAGTTCTCATCAAATTTTTCAACGAAACAAAATCCTAGACGTTCCAATTTCTTACATCAAACCGAAAAAAGTGTCTTGACTTTTTAATTAATTATTAATTAATGAAATTAATTAGCAAAAAATTTATATTATCCTGCAAGCTATATGAATTTTTTTTTCTTAAATTAACTCAATCTCATAGTTATTTTATTATACCATTACTAGAAAAAAAATGGCCCTTGAAAGGGTTAAGAGAAAGCACTACGGAGTTATAGTTAGAGAACAAGTGTTTAGATTTTAGATATAATCGATTAATTATTTAACAAAATACAAAAAGCCTTAATGCTGTTTTAAAGAAACTAGGAAAATATGTAATTATATCCTCAGATAGGAAATTTTTTCGGTTATATTTTATTAAAATAGTTTAAAGATAAGGCTAAGGGAATTGTTTTGTTGTCCAAAAGTTGCCGAGACTGGATCAAACACAATTGCCTAAATTTGACTGTTTAAACAAAGGGGTTATTATCTCGGAACTACCAGAATAAATAGCTCATAAAGCAGGTAACAGACTAGTAGTCCTCATGAACTGGAATAAGGCAAAGAAAAAACAAGGAAAGGATACCAAAAGCCATCAATGTTGGATCAAAAATTATAAAAAATATAAAACGTAATATTTGTGAGGAAATAAAGGCAGAAGAGGAAGTGATACAGTGCATCGAATGTCATACCTGGGTTCATGCATTGCATGCCTAGTCTGAATTTGAGAATCAAAAAAACATTTTTCCATCTATTATGCTTAAAGAAATTGGTGGTAAAACCTAGGAAAACATTTCCCTTAACTAGATTGATGACAGAATTTTTTTTCCTGATTTAAAGTGCATTTCATAATAAAAACATTTACATTGTTTTAAAGAGAAGTAAACTAAAAAAAATTCTACTACTTGTGTTTTATTTTATGGTCGTTTATGGAGTGGTTTAGCTGTTGGCTGAGGGGTCGGAGACAGGAGAGAGAGTGAATGAAGAAACACTCTGACAAGAGTGTTTATTTGAATGAAGCTGCAATGATAAACTGTTTTAATAAGTTTAAAGTTTTATAAGTATAAGACTTGAAAATAACTTTACCCTGAGCTACACCTGGTACATTGGCTAGTTTATAATCTAAAACCCAATGTGTGTTTGTAGGTTTGTTTCAGCATCAATTCCAAATGCCTCAGGTGTTTTTGATGGGATTTGGTACACATGTTCCTCATTGGTTGATTAAAAATTCTGTACTGTTTGGGTAAATCAACTCCAACCCTCTGTCTTCTGGGTAGGATGGGGGTAAATTATTTCATTGTACATTAAAAAATGTTCAGGTGGTCCAAATTTGGCAACCCTCTCCAATGTGTTCCAAGTCAGTATGCATCAAAGGTTCCCAACCTGTAGCACGCAGCAGATAATTTTTTTTGGGGGGGGGGGAGTATGCAAAAGTAATGACAGAAAACTAAAAATGTAACTTAAATTCATAACATTTTCTTTTTGCATTCATGTATAACTTACCAAAATGAAAGGGAAGGCCAAGCATACAGAAACACGTCATTTCTGCAATAGAACATAGGTTCAGTAGTGCAAAGAGTATCCGGCTACAAGGGGCTCATTGTCAATGAATTAAGTAAAATAAAAGGATACACCAGGCGAAATGTACAACACAAATTGAATGGAATACAAATTTAAAATAGCACAACTCAGTTTCATGAATAACAACATTACAAGTTGTATGTGGCATGACAGATATAATTGCAAGTAGGATGTAGTATCAACAACAAACCTTTAAAATACTTCCGAGTGTCGGAGGAGAGAACAAGTAAATGCTGAAAGGACCTGCCAACTAAGGTGATACATATGCTTCGCATGTGATTATTCACAAAACTGGGCCGTTTGTGCTATTGTAAATTTGTATTCCATTCAACCTGTGTTGTACACTTCATTTAGTGTAACCTTTCCTTTTACTTAATTCACTGACAGAGACCCCTGTAGCAAATCTTCATTGCATTTCCAACCCCATGTTCTATTGCAAAAATGACTTGTTTCTGTATTCATGACCTACCCCTTCATTTTGGCCACGTTTTTTTTTCTCAACACCCTGTATTTGCACACATACCAACATTGGAAAAGTGGCTGTCCATAGGAGAAGGTCTGCAATGGTGGTAGACATGCACGTGCACGGAAACAGACTTGTGTCAAAATTTTGAATTTATGATCATTTGTATATTACATCATGTTTAAAGTAATCATATACAGTTGAACGTCACAAATCCGGAATCGTCGGGACTTCGACAATTCTGGATTTGGGATAATTCCGGATCTTAGATCATTTCAATATTAAGAAGTGATTTTAACATCATAAAACACATAATTCAATTTAAATTTTAAAAAACTTCATTACTTCTTTGATTTATAAACATAATTAATAATATTTCTTTTTAAGTTTAACATTTTTATAAAACATTTCATTTAAAGGGAGTTGCTTCATTAGTTTTGGTTTTTGATTAAGTAACTTCTTTTTTTTTAATTTTATGTATCACCATTATGTCCGACTCCGAAATAAAGTCTCTTTGCAAATCCTCTGCGAGCCAGAAGGGGAGAGGAAGTTGCGCATGCATCTTATTTGTTAACATTTCTTGTATTCTGGACTAATTCATTTTGTGTGCTAGAGAGGGGAAGGAGGAAGGTATTGGAACTCCGCGATTTGTTACTCCCGAGATACCTTCGTCCCACATCATTGTACAAGTGGTTAAATCCTTTCCCTCCTCAGATGGTTACGACCGGTTTCTGCCGATTCTGGGTGCCAATATGTTAGATAAAAGTTAGGACTTTTTTTTGGGAGGTTACAGAATGAAAAAGGTCTGGATTTGCGATGTTTGACTGTATTTCTATGTTTCTGGATAAATTGTTGGAAGTGCTGGGATAAATTAAATTGTTGATAAGATTTAATATTAAGTAAGATTTGTATTTATTATTTGCATTTGTTAAAAAGGATTTAATTAATAATTTACCCAGTTGTTCTCCCAGGTCGTGAAATATCAAAATGTAAACAAACATCTATTCTGCTTGCAGTTAGATAAGCAATTAAGTATGGAAGGCAGTGTGGTATGTTGTCATTGGTAAACATCAGGTGATGTCATCCAGTTAGTGGCAAATGAAATCATTCCATCTGATGCAATGGGTTTCAGTGACCAATCAAATCATGCCATCTGTTGTATATGATGCAATAGGTTGCAATTGCCAATCAGATCATACCACCTGTTGGGATTTAAAGACAATGTATGCTTGCATGTAACAAGACCATTCTGTTCTGAGCCACGAACAAGGAGGGTAGCAAAGTTTCGCCCTCTACTTCGGCCGAGCGAAATGATAACTGGTACTATAGAAGCAATAGTGTTTCGCTTAGCAGACCTGAGTCAGCTAGCTCGATAACTCCCTATGAGGTTAAGTTACCCACTAACACTGCAACGAAAATTAAATGCATAGAAATCTCACATACATAAAGAGAAATCTCTAGGAAAAGAGAAGTCATCCAAAGTTTCAATGAGATTATTGAGGTCATGCATAGTGACAGACTGGGAAATACCCCACAATGCATACAGGAAATGATCAAAAAGAGGCAATTGGAAGAAGAACTCGAGACACTAGAAGATAGACTACTTACAATTGGAATTTGTCCACTTATGGACTGCCAAAAGCTTCACGCAGCCTTGACTAATACCATGGATACTGACAAACAGGTAAGGAGCACTTCTCCTACTGATGACGATTTTAAAACTGTCCCCCCAGAAAGGCAGCCAAAATTATGAAATCCACGGAATTACCCGAAATTTCCATCAGCAATAAGTTCAAAGATCTTATGGAAATAGATATTGACAATAATAACTCTAAAACTGAAGAAACTAAAATTCAAATCCCTGCTATTAACCTTAAAATTGACACAAACTATAATCTTACACCTCAGGAAATAAACAGATTGTACCCGGATACCCAAAATAAACTTGTCAAGGGCTTTATTAGCATCTAAGCAACATCAAATGGCCACAGAAATAGTATAATCGAATATCTTAAAAATAATAACAAGGAATTTGTCCTCTCAGAAGCCTACACTGACAGACCACTCAAGGTTGTAATTAAAGATCTCCCAGTTGAACAAAATAAAGAAGAACTCAAACAGATTCTTGAAGAGTTAAATTTTAAAATTGTCAGGATCAGTCAACTTAAAAATTACCACTTAAAAACGCACCACCCAATTTTTCTTATTGAAGTCGCGAAAACTAACAATCACTTAAATATCTACAACCTTAAAACAATCAAGCATCTTCAAGTTAAAGTTGAAACATACCGCAAGAAAAATCGCGCTACAATCTGCTACAAATTCAACAGATTTTTCCATAGTGCACGAAATTGCCAACTAAAAACCAGATGTCTAAAATGCGAAGAAAATCATGAAACTAAAAATTGCACAATTACAACAAAAATAGAAAACCCCAAATGTATCAACTGCAAAGATTCCTAAAATCAAAAATCCTAAAGACAAACCATCGTATGCCCAAAAGCTTAAGCATAACTTAAACGGAACTCATAACAATCCACCCCCTAATAAGCAAAACCTTTCCCATAACGACAATCTTAAACTTGATCTCATAAACGCATATGAGCTTTTTAACGCACTCAAAATCATTAAAGAAACCTTAAAGGAATTCCCTAATATTATAGATATTAGTAAACAACTTGTAAAGTGCACAAATAAGCAAGAAAAACTGAATCTGCTTTTAAATCTTTTCAACTAATTAACTTCAAAAAGTGCTCCTCCTGTAATTCAGTCAGGAAAGTCTCAACATCAAACCCGCCCAAAGCTCCCAGCTGCCTCCTCATTGGCTATCCACCCGGTCATATATAATGACACCTCTCTGAAATCCGCAGTCTGCTTCCTGACTACGAAGAACTCTCTTCTCTTCTGTGACCTCTTGCTTCTCACTTCCAGACAGGAGAACTGAAAGCTCATGTCAACTTACTAAAAGTCATGCCTTCGCAAGTTTTTCTAAGGATCGGAGCTGGCCCCTTTGGGGCCAGGAGCTCCGTCAAATCTACAATTACCTAGCATGTAATAAGAAGTGTTTGTTGTCTTGATGCTAGTTGTTGTATACTATGTTTGTAGTCAATTAGCTAGCTTTATTATGAATGAATTTTTAGGTTTATTTGATGCAGCTTTAATAAAGAATGTTTATTTTTAAAAGTGTCTCTCTACTACCATAGTTTTTTACATAAATAATACAAGAAATATATATATCACTATTATTAGAAACAATTATACAACATTTTTTCAAAAACATGAAATGTAGAAAAAAAATCTGGATCATCATGTCATCAAGGAATACAACCAAAATGACTGCGTACAAGGGGGGGGGGGACTTGTTTCTGTAGAAATTTTAATCTTATCCATAGTTTGTGGATATTTTTGATAAAATCCGTAGAAACTATGGAGAATTGGTAGCAGTTGGCATGCATGTATGTGTATATAAATTAAAACTATGAAACAATATTCTTAAGCGGACCCAATTATTTTACTCATAGTGATGGTTGAACTGACACTTCGTTCTGAAAACTTTCATCAACATGCAGATTCGTGATCCAAATTTAGTTAGAACAAACCCATGATTCACCAATCTTGAAATCTGTAACTATGATCAGATTAGTGCTAATTCCAAGGAAAATTTAAAAACATTTTAACCCTCCGTATATGGCTCCCGCAATACAAAATCTGTTTCCCAATACGTGTTGCATGAAAATAGCGTATGCAAGTTTATTTCACGTATTCTCAATACGGACCCCACTTTTTCTCTATGTAGGCTAAAAATATTGTAATAGTCATTATTTCATATTTTGTTTTGCATCTAGATGGCGTTAAAAGTCTTTTTCAAATTTCTTTCATTCTCTTTGGACCTTTCTTTTGTGATTCATGCGGCAAACATGTGTGAAACTATGGATCTGCCAAGTTGCAGTGGCATTTTTAATAATTTTATTTATTATTTGTTTTATTGTAAAATTTCTATATGTTCTAAAAAAAGTTAGCATGTACATTTATCTAAATCAAAAATATTCTGTGCATAATATTTTCATACCATGCATGCTGAAATCGCATGAGCCCTATTGTTATGCATTTTAAAAATAAATAAATAATAATAATAATAAAAAAAAAAACTATAAAATTCCTGTATTATATTAGAACTTTTTATAAAGATGGGAATAGTAATATACATAGATGGGGGGGGGGGGGCCCCATATTTCAGAACCAGAATGTATCAAAATCAAGCCGTATACAGAAGGTTAATGTTGCATATCTGCTTACAGAACACCTCTCAGCCTTTACTGATATAATAGCCCAAATCCGTCTCTCGGTAATTCTCTGACGTCACGAACAATAAAACTGTTGCCAACAAACCATAGCACTGCGAGTCGTTAAACAGCATTCGTTTATTGTTAGAGAACCTAAATTTTAGTAATTTTAACTTCATAAAAGTAACTGTCACTCTAATTTCAAATTTAATAGCTCTAAAATAGTGAAATAAAATTTGTTATCCATTGATATAAAATTTATCTCGCTATGATCAATAGTTCCCGAAAAATTTTAAATTATATTAATCATATATTTCAAATTAATTTCCGTTTTTGAATAGAAAGTAGGAAATTGAGGTAGTACTTACTATATATATCATGCGTGTGATATAGTTTGGACGCCACGATGCATCTGATTATTTATTGCAATCGTGATGATATAATTTGATAATATTTTTTGGCAACATTTGACAAGCAGAAAAGTGATTTATTTTGATTAGAAATTCGAAAAAGAATTCATTTGAAATTTTAACTTGCATTTGACAAGCTGAGAATTTCATGGTTATTGAATTTTTCTGTACATATTTTGCATATATTTTTTACTATAATTTAATACTTTACAATCATGAATAAGTTTACTATATTTTTTACAATGAATACTGACGAAGAACCCATCGTAAAGAGGGCGGATGACAAAGGAAAGGAAAGCAAGATGGTTAGCGTGGCAAAGCCAGGAATCGCTGGACAGGATTTGTGCAGTAGATGCAGCCGCTTATAGAAAACACATTGAAGCTGAAACTCCAGCTCGCCGAGAAAGACATGCAGCCGCTCATAGTTGCCGCATCAAAAGACAAACTTCCGATCAAGCTCAAGCTCGCTGTTAAAATTTACACAAAGACATCTGAAGTACAAGGAAAATTGATAAACAAATAAAAATACTTCACACGGAATGTTATTTTTACCAAGAGGTTTTTTGAATAAAGAAATATGTAAATAAAAAAAAATATTTTGTTATAAAACACAAGTTTATTTTATTTCTTTTCAATAAATGTTAAACATTTCTCTCGCATATATCTATTTAAATGCGTCAAATTTGATGGGTGATTTTCTAGCCTCAATTAATAGTGGGCAATAAGGAATGATCTTTGTATGTTTCAAAAATATATTGCATATATTTACTGTTCCATTCCAAGAAATAACAATACCTATAAAATGACAAGGATTCAAAAATTAGATAACTTACCTCAGTATTAGGCTGAGGCTACAAACCTGTATTATTCCACCAGAGAGGTTGAATAGTCACTTCTGCAAAAGCCAAAAGATGAACCTTACTGATAAGTCTATATCAGATCAAAACAGAAAGGTCCTTCTTTTAGCCAAACTAAATAAGAAAGTCCTAAAAGGGAAAATGAAACTAAGACGTCAAAAAACATCTCAGCATGGGTGCCACTCTTTAAAATTTGCAAGACTGAACTTTTTTTAAAAAAAAAATTTACACAGTCTAGCGTTCTTTACCAGAATTAAAAGAAAAAACTCTATATAACTGTTACCCCATAAACAAAAACAAAAACAAAAAAAAAAAAAAAAAAAAAATCAATAAAAAAGCATCTAAATAAATATTATCAATTCAATATGAAAAATGAAGAAAATATATGGATACTTAACAAAATCAACCTTTCAATTGTTTCTAAAGCAATATTTAAACACATATTTACACCCCCAAAAAGTTTTACTTATTATTATTATCAATAAAACAAATTTCTTTTTCAGTTTATATTTTCTATTTCCTCATAAAAAAAGTTTATTATTTTTGTAGCCTTAAGATTTTCTTTCACTTTGTGGTCAGACTTTACCATTTCTATCTTGTATAAGAGAGGGGGGCTTTTCTTTTATTTAATCCTTCTGGCTCAGAATGCGTTTCTTCTGTTTTGGAGTGCTGCTAGTGAGTACTTGCTTTGAAGATTCTGTTATATTTTTTTTCTCCTTCAAATTCTCATGGTATATTCTTCTGGCAGAAAAAATGTTCTGCCTCATCTTATGTCTAGGAATTAGTGTTGTACTTTTTTTGTCCCGACTCCTCAAATAATATTTGATCAAGCTGCAAGCTTCATAGTTTTTAGTAGTTAGGGATGTTCTATCACCTGTAATGATATCGTCCATGATGTTAAATTGCCCTCAACCAAAGGATAAGAAAAAACGCTCATTACGGCTTTAATAAAACGAGACAGAATTTTATATTTTTTGGCAGCCATTTTCTTTCATTTAAAAAAAATTTGCGACCACCAGTCAACATCAATTCTGCCACCCTCTTTTTCCCATCCATCCATTAAGTTGACTCTTTCATCAATGATATACATTTTAACTTCTTGTATAAAAGAACCCATATCATTTTCAAGAACAACATTAGGCAGCATTTCTCCTAAGCTTATGAGTGCAGATAAGCATGAACTTTCCTTTCTAAACTTAGGATTCAATGCAGAAAAATACAACAAGCATTTGATGTTTAAAGGAAAGTTCTTTAAAATATATGTGCTTGTTTGCAGATATGCCTCTCTTAAAAAAATAAAAAAACTGATCGACCCACTTACTTTTACTTTTTTAATAAGGCCATATGCAGTCTTTCCCACATTTAAATATTTATCATTTAGTGTCTCTTCTAGAAGTACTTGAAAGTCTTTCAATTCAGCCACAGATTTTGGAATAAATTTAGGTTCAAGAAAAAATGAATGAAAAGTCCTTAGGAAATCAAAAAGTTCTGCATGAACTTGGTGAAAAATAGGCTTTTCAGTTTGTAATAGTTTAACCTTTTCATTAAAATAGGGCAAAAATTCCCTGTAAAAACCAGTAAACAATAGAACTTTTCATAATGAAAGAAAAGACTAGATATTACAGCATCTTTTCTAGAAATACTCCCATCAGATCTCTTTTGCCTTTTTATTCTGTTTTGTAAAGTATGTATGCTTTTCTTTTGATCTTCAGAAATTTTGCAATAATTGAAAATTGCAATAAGCAAATCATGGTATTTATCTGTTTCTTCATTGGATAAAATACTTGCATAGTACAACATCAAAGCATCTTTTAAGGAAAACACTATTACATATAGTAAGCATCTGTAAAAACTGGTTGTCAATTGGCCTTATAAGTTTCAAATTATATTACAAGTTCATATTCTGCTGAAGTCTAACAAAAAATGCAGTGGCTTTGGGTGCTTCATTTATATAATTGAAAACATTATTAGCAAAATCTTCAATGAATCTATCAAAATAACTGAAAAACAGTTTAGCAGTGTTTTGAAATTTATGTGCTAAGTCACCATCAATGTGTAACAAATTCTTGTTTGCATCCCTCAACAACTTTTCAACACCTTTTCTGCAACCTCTCATGGTATTACAATTATCAAGTAAGCAACTTATTACTTTAGAAAAACTAATTTCAATGCTATCCAGCAATTTTTTCAAATGCAAAAATATGTGGTTTGCAGTGGATATGTTTTCTTTTCTTGAACCTAGATGAGCAGTTATGATTTTTTTTCTTTTTCATCATCATAAACTCTGACAAGAACATTGATGATTTTATCACCATTATTATTAGTAGCTTCATCTACATTCATGGAGAAGTAATTTTTATTCAACTTGGCAACTAATTCTTCTCTCATAGTTTTTGCCACACCATATCCAGTTATATATGTTGCAGCAGTCCACTCCATCTTAAGCTTTGACAAAGCTGGACTATCTTTTGCCAATGTTTGACAAAATTCTACTAGCTTGGGCGCGAGAGAAAACGGCAAGGAATTCTCAGCAACAAAACAAGCAAGAACAGCCTTTTGATTTGCCCTTCTATCATTTAAGGAAAAAGTTGCATTTTCACTTACCTGTTTTGATCCTGGAAAAAGAGATGCGCATTGAAGTCCAAGAAAATTCCTCTGGTGAACTTTGTCATCTGCATGCTAATTTAATGCCTTCTTACCATTGTTTCTGTAGTTTATTTTCTTAGGGCAAACGAAACAAAAACAATGGCCAACCTCATTTATCTTCTTACACCATTCGCTAAAAGATACTTTATCTTTTTCTTTGAGCCACTCAAAGTGTCATTTATTTCTAACTGCAGCATCGTTAAATTGTTGACCTATCTCGATGAAGTCCATTTTAATTCCATACAATATTTTAATTTGTAGCAATTAGTGGACACCTAAAAATTTCAACTCAAAGACAAAACGTTAACAAATACATTCGCAGCGGAAGCCAGATTCAAAGGTAATTTTCTAGTTCGCCTCCGTTCGGTAACGTTGTGCAGTGCCCTATCATCTACCGATAATAGGGGGATTTTCCCGTAGTCCCAGCGCATGCACAAAAGATATGCCCCGTTATCTGGAGATGCTATCTGCAGACGTTGGAGTTCAGCTTTCATCGAGATGTGACGTCATTACTGGCTTATTTCACAACGATCACGGAACACAATGACATAAAAATCCATGAAAACTTTTTTGGGGTGGGAAACGGAATTTTGCTCTCCGACTTTTTACCGAGACGGAATTCATTCCGCCGAATTTTTAAAAAGACGGAATTCCGTCCTTAGGACTGAAGAGTGGCACCCATGCCTCAGTAAGATAAGAATCCTTTCATTTTTAGCTTGCTGCAGGCATTAAGAACATTTTTTAAAAATCATTTCACCCCACTAATATGCAAGAAACAAAAGGTGGAAAAATAATGAAATCATAGTTTCACTCAATGCAAAATCTCAGCCTGAAATAAGGAGGAGGTGTCATATCAGAATTCTCATGCATAACTTGTAACAATATTAAGAGTAAAAAACTATTACTAACTAGGGATGTAACAAATATTCAGAAATTATTTGGTATTCGGCTGGTTGAATACTAAGCAGATATTCGGCCGAATATACTCAGTATAATAATTTTTTTTAAATGTGCTTTTAAATACACATTCAACAAAGAATATTGCAAATTACATTTTGATACATTTATTATCAAAAGATTTCCTAACATTTGCCGAATTTTAAGTTGCATAAGCATATTTATTACAGTTACACATAATTTATCACTGCAAAACCTGAAATTATGATGCAAGAACAATAATTTTTCAGCATAATCCCAGGAGGAAGTCTGTTACTTTTTTGTTTCATACACATATAATACCAACTAGGGCTGTTACAAATATTCAATATTAGGCCTGTTTGGACCTTTCGCTGAATCTGGCCAAATGCTCAACTCGGCAGTATTACATTCCAGTAATTTATTATAATAAAAAATATTACATTTATCCAATTTTAAGTTGCCTAGCATGCAAGTGTATATAATGATGCTGCATATCATTGCTTAACAAGCAACACCATGTATCTCAATTTTTTGAAATTTCAAATTGGTAGAGAATAATAAATTTTTTCATAACCAATATTTCTGAAATTGTTTTAACACTTACTCTAAACACGAATCCACAGGTTCCTTACCAGATGCGAAAAATTGAAATAGGTGGTGTAGCTCGTTAAGTGACAATATCATAACAGCTTCAGAAAATAAATGGTCAGTATATAATGCTTGCAGGTGCTGAAACATATTTCCTTGCTTAATTTGCTAACTTTGGAAAATTTCCCCCTACACTCCATTCTATCTATTTTAAATTCTTTATCAAAATAAGAATTTGCTTCTAGTAATTTTTAATTTATCCATTCAATTCTCTTCTGTGTTTGTTATGTTCTGCAATGATGACTCTTTTATTCTTTGAAGCAATCCCAAAATGAGAAACCATAAAAAGCACTTTTTTGATTCCTAACTAGAAATGATCTTTTCAATTAAAAAAAAACTGACACCATTTATTTATCAAGGGAAGCACAGATATTAATTCATGTTAACCCGTACTGGCAGGATCAAATTTTCTTATGAATATAATAACTCCCAAAATTCTTATTCACAAATTTCAGATAAATACTAACAGAAAAACTACACATTCACATGCTTCCATGACTTCTGCCATATGATTTCTTATTCAAATAATGTTCCCTGTTGTTTATCGAATGATTCTTAACCGTTCCATGTTTTTTAGTTTAATACTTGTCATTGCACTCAAGACCATTTGAAGGAATAGCAAATTTTAGAAATAATTAATTTTAAAATAAAATAACAAGTAACATGCAAGTTGAAAAGGGATTAAAGTCCTAAAACACTGGTTTGCGCAGCCTTTAAAAGAGGCCATGGCAACCATCAAAGAATGGAAGTACGAATGATCTAACATAATTTCTACACCACTTAGAAAATAGCAAGTTTTTGAAATAGTCTCTACAGCGAGCGTGCATGCACAAACACATTAAAATTCCTTTATCCTCTACTGAAAAGCATACAGACGTGAGACAATAGTGTAATAACACCTTCATGAGCCATTTTCTTAAGCTTTTAAATTCAAATAGAAAGATTGCACCTAGCCCAAACCAATAAGTTAAGGGCCTTGTCATTCTTGTCTATTAAGAGACATTCTCTTTGTCTACATTAGCAGGAGAAAAATACCCAATGACAAAAATATTTAATGCATTAAGCAAAGTTTAAATGGCAAAATTGGAGCCTATTCAACTGGTAGAATTTGCCTGATCTGTGCTAGAAAGAGAACCCCAATAATTCTTTTAGATCGTAATGCTCAAGTTAGGGAAAAAGTATGAGACTATTGAAAGAAATTTTTTATTGGGCAAGAGATTGTGACAATGGAAGTTGAAGTTATTTTTTTAATTTGATTTTTGTTATGTAGCAAGATATAGAATCACGATAATTTTTTAGGAAATGTGCATTCTTGAGGGTTCATGACTAACACAATTTATTTTCCAAATATGCCAATGGAAAGATAATTTAATCAAGGATATAATGCAATACGAATAAGTTCTAATTAAATAACAGAAAGGTCAAAGACAAGCTGTTTAAGTCAATATGAAGTAGCGGTCATTTATTTGAATACTAGCTGATAACCGGTATTGCTTGGGATCCATATATTTTCATATTGCCTGCCTCCGTTATGCACACCCCACAAATATTTTCACTAACTTTCCCCAATAAACAGTCCTTTTAAACCTACACTGTTAAAACTATCAATCATAGACATTTTAATACCTCATAACAGATAACCTGACATTGTTCAGAATACACATTTTTTCATATCCAAGCTGGAGTATATATTTTTTCCAATATATATTGACACTTAACTTCCCGAACAGACAGAAATCCTCCTTGAAAAATTAAACACCAGAAACATAATTTTTCTTCTTGTACATATTTGAACAATAAAGAAGGAAAAAGAAAAACGGACAAAAATGCCCAAATTTACCACTTAAAATTAAATAAATAAAAATCTAATTCAAATTACATTTTTTTTTTTTAACGACGATAGCTCCCTGTTGCGCTAAACCATCACTGTGCCAAATCTGGTTAAGATAACTTAAATGGTCAGGGTGTGTATAACGGACGAGAATACGAACATATATACTCAAAAAAAATTGCTCTTATATATCCAGATAGCTATCGAGCACGAGTGTCTACAGAGCTAACCCACAGAGCATAAAGCAAATGACCACTAAGTCATTTTGCTTTAAAAGGACTAAGCTAGTAAAGTCATGTATTGGAACTGAGAGGAGAATACTTTTCAATATTGTGCTGAAATATGATTGTATGTATGTGTATGAAATATGATTTTTTGTTTTCATTGAATGAGCTCATGAAGTAAGATAAAAATAAATTATGGAATTAAGGAGTTGGTTACTTACTTAAAAAGCTACACAAAGCAATATTGAAATAATAATAAAATCTAGTTATGACAAGAAAAAATAGTCTGAACTTAACCAAAGGCGGCCAATGAAAATGCTGAACAAGGGTATTCGACACAGCCACAATCTTCCTGATTAGCAGTGCCAGTTTACATCAAACCTAGTATGAAAGATTCGATAACAAGATCAAAATATGTACACATAAATTGAATTAAATATTGCAATATTATAACTTAAGCTTAAACCGAAGCTAGATACACGCAACCTTTTCTCTTTAAGGCACGAAAACATTTATTCTTACGTAAAATTAACCCCTTCAGCCCTGAATTATGCACAGAAAAAAAAATCAACTAGTGGTTCAAAATGCTATATTATATATAAGTAACATAAAAATAAAATATCAATTTTTTGTCAATTAGCACACTACTAAAATATTACTCTTAAGGACACCAGGTTTCAATTAAGTAAAAAGAAATTTTTGTTTTAAGTTCAATTTACAATTATTTCGTATGAAAACAAATATGCTTCAGATTTCTCGCAATAAGATGAAGTTTTGAGCTGTACAATCTTCCAATTTGCATCTTTGAACTACTTTCAATCTCATGTTATTGCAACGTCAGACAGCTGGATTTAACTTTTTCTTTGGATGCTGTACAGTATTACCTGATGGATGTTCGGGTTTGGTAGGGGCTGCCAACTGATTTGAAATGTGAAGACTAGTTAATCTATATAATTTTCCTAAGGAATTCCAGTACAATTTGCATCTCTTTTGTACCATAATCAAGAATTTATTATAGCCATATTGAAATAATGAAAGATGATTTAAAGGGTCCATTTAGGTAGACTCCCTATAGGAAATGTACCTATTGCAATGGTTCTCCTGACATAACTTCTGGAAAATTTCTGTAGGTCTTCACCGATCATGACTCCACGTTCATAGATTGTCTATCCAGCTCAAAGGGGGTGGAAATGGTGGGCGTTGAAATTTTCCTTTCCTTAGAACTATTTTACAATTGAAGATAGAAAGAAAATTGAAATTAGGCTAATTATCACCTTTATATAAAGGACAATTTTTATATTTAAAAGTTTTTTGATATCTGCAATTGCTTAGAAGTTACAAGACAAAAAGTGATTTTCCATCCCCGTCCTAACTTAGAGTACCTTTCAACCTCTACATGTTACCCTTTGTTGGAAAGCCCTTGTCAGTCTCTTGCACCCTCTTTTATTCTCGTAGCTCTAATTCTTATGAAAAAAAAAAAAGGGAGAGATTTATTTTCCTCATATCTCAGGACTAAAGGAATCTACCTTTGCATCCCGGCTTGCTGACGAGTTTTTTTTTTTGCTCCTTACAGCTGTTCACTACAATGACATTAGTAATTCACGCTCTTCAACTTCCCCCACCTCTAGTTATTTTTTCAATATTTCAGGCTTGCGAGTGATATTTTATATAAATTTCATTCACCCATTCCCAACAGTTCTCGTCAATTGAGATATTCTACAATTGTAAATCAGTATGAAGAGAAGAAGTACCAAAAAAAGAGAGAAGGCTTAGATTGGAGGATGCATGAAGACAGACTGCTAGCCATGAAATGGATGAACCGAAAGGTAAAATATTTTCACAATCAGGAAGAAGCGACAACAGCAAATAGGAAGTCCAAGTGTGGAAAAAAAAATCAGAAGTTGATTACCTTGCCTTAGTAAAACTACAATGAGAATACGGGACATGCTGAAATCTTTGTATAAATTAGCAGAAAAGCAGATGTTGGTAGCTTCGTATATTTCGACATTTTGTTGACGTGATAATTACAAATTCATATATCTTGTTCTCTATGAGAAATGAAGTTCAATCCTTACAATTGAAAGAAAATTCCCTTACTTTTTGGGATTTCTATAGATGGAGGATTGATAGCACTATAGAATCGTGAACAACAAGGACGAAAGAAGAAAGGCACCAACACAAGCACCAGAATATAGATGTTTTGTTTTGAGATTTGTAAACAAGAAGCAGCACATATGCCAATATACAGGACATGTTGGTGATGTGGTTCATGCAGTACAAAAGCTGAACCCATTGCAAAAATTTTTGGCGATACTGCAAGAATAAATCAAGACATACAGTCCTACTTGTTTTGTGGTCCAACCACCATATTTTCTATATTAACACTTTGACGCTAACTCAGAAATCAGTGATGGACGACAAAAGCAACATTTTCCCGTTCAATAGTTGATCCTAGGGTAGCTCTATGAAGATTTCAAATTTGCTGAATAAAATTATTTTCCTAACAAATTTTTCTAAAAGTGGCAGTCATTTGTTTTTAATCTCAATTTTGCTGATACACAAAAGACGGCTATTGACATCTTGGTAGCTGCGCAGACTAAAACAATTTTTTGGGAATTTAACAAAAAGAAAAAATATACTAAAATATTTAGAAACCAATATAACTTTATTTTTCACATTAATTCAGTTAATTTGAATTCATTTAGATTTTTCTCTAATACAAAATTAAAAAAATTCAAGAATAAACACTTATACTAGCATAAGAAAAATTTAGAGATAATCAAGAGATATAAAGTTCAATTTTGAGAAACATTTTTAAGGAAACGTAAATGAAAGGTAACCTTAATCTCTACTAATAATAAAGATGAATGTCAGTCTGTTGGTGATCTACATAACAGGGCCACTACGCTACCAAATTTGGTACAGATAGGACTTTGAAGGGTGGGAATGTGCACTGAACCAATTTTTTATTCAAATTTTAGCAAATTGACAGTTTTCGGCCATATTCTCGTGAATTAACTTCCGAAAGAACTGTCGCATGAAAATGATTTTTATACCATTTTAAAGTGCAAACAATTATCTTTCCAATGACATTAGTATGGGTACTGTGTGATAATTACTTTTAATTTTACATGGTTTTAAATTGTCATTAACTGCAGGCAAGGTCACTCGAGAAGACCGGTTCTCTTTTTCACCAAAGGTAGGGAGGAAGGGCGGGAGCAAAGAGGTCTTGAGCATGGCTAGGGAATGAATATGGTTGCCTCAGAGCCTGGGGTGGACACTAAACAGTCATTTGTCAACAAGAAAAGGGCTCCAAAGCTGTCGAAGATCACTAATCTTGTAGATAGACTATTGAATTAAAGCTGTACCTTTAAAGAAAAATGGATTTAATTGGACCAATATGGTGACAAATCTACTTTTATCTTGAATTATAAGCAACACATCGTTTAATTTTAAAAAGCACAAGTTGCTTATATAACATAGCGGATTAAGCATCATTGTAACTCAAGCAAGTCTAATTTGCACTTATCAACAGAAATCATTACTTTGATTAAGATAATATAGTTGTGGATACAAACAGTAATTGGACTGTAATTTAAGTCATGTAATTTATTTAGAAGTATGCCTGGATGTTCAGCATATTCAACTTTTATTAAAGTCTAAAAAGTGATTCGAAAAATCAAGTTAAAAACAATTTGTGGAAACGCCCTCATTTGCAGAGGAACACAAATTCCGCACACTGCAATGCCAATATCTTCCTAAATTTTAATGGTATTCAAATGGAATTATATGAATTGTCCTTAACATCTGGCTTTGAAGTTGTGAAAGAAAAATTACGCTACATCTCACATATGCAAAGTAAAAAATTATCTTCCATAAATGCTCCGATTTCCTCAAACATTCAAAGTATCTACTTCAAATTTTAACACAATGCCTTTCTAATATACAGGGTGGGTGAAAAGTCCTCGACACATTTAAGAAAATATGCCGAACAAAAGAATTTCGAACTGATGCCAAAAGAGGGCGCTACAGGATAAAAAATCCAGATACTGGAATTCTTGTTTTCGAATGCCATTTCTTCGCTTCGTTTGCAAATTGCGTCATTCTTAAAATGACCTCTCCAAGTGAAAAGGCGAATTGTGTTGGTTGGTATTTTGTAAAAGTGCAACGTAACTTTCATACCAAATTTAATAAACCACCTCCAAATCGGAACAGCATTTTGTCCTGGCGTAAGAAATTTCTAGAGACTGGTAGTGTTCTGGATAAACCAAGGAGTGGTCGACCATCAACCAGTGCTAGCGATGTCGAACGAATATGTGAAGCTTTTACTCGTTCTCCTACGAAATCAACAAGACAGGCTTCCATTGAATTAGGAGTTGCCCGATCATCAATAAGGGATGTGCTCCATAAACGACTGCACTTTAAATCATACAAAATGCAACTCGTCCAGCAATTAAAACCGAGTGATTTATCAATCCACTTCAACTTCACTGTTGATATGCTGCATCACATTGATGTTGATAATGATTTTTTACAACGCATTATCTTTACGGACGAAGCAACTTTTCATGTGTCGGACCACGTCAATAAGCACAATACCAGAATATGGGGATCTGAAAATCCACACTTTATAATTGAAACGGTACGTGATAGTCCAAAAGTTAATGTTTGGTGTGGTTTAATGGCAGACCGTGTCATTGGTCCGTTCTTCTTTGCCGAATAAACTGTAACTAAAGAAGATTATTTGGATATGTTGCAGTTATTTGCCATTCCACAAATATCACATATTCCTAACATCTTTTGGCAACAAGATGGAGCTCCACCACATTGGGGAAAAATTGTACGCAGCTACCTCGATACACAATTCCCTCAGCGATGGATTAGACGAGATGATCCACTAGCATGGCCACCTCGGTCTCCCGATTTAACTCCGCTGGATTTTTTCTTGTGGGGATAAGTCAAGGACAAAATCTTCGCTTCGAAAATAACAGACATTACACAGCTCAATACACGGATTATCGAAGTCATTGAGAATATTTCACAATCCATGTTGACAAGCACGTGGAATGAGATCAAGTATCGCCTAGATGTGACACGAGCTACGAAAGGTGCCCATATCGAAATTTGGTACTTTTCGCCCACCCTGTATTGTCAAGTATTCTGCAAGTTTCGTATAGTCTGGCAGAAAACTCTGCATTTTATAAGCAAAAAACATGCAGAAAAATCGGGGACTTTTAATACCCTCCCGAACGTTCAAGATATCTTGACAAAAATTCACGCAAGTCCCTAAATGCCCCAGTGACCAAATCTTCACCTTAAAATCGGAGTTCAAGTCAATTCATCACATGGCGAAAGTCCTCCAGCATTTCCAGTGAAATTTTAAAACCCGGGTAAATCTGAAAGTGTCCAGATACTTTTGATCATTTAGTGTGTACAACACCTCATGTGGTGCTGCCATTTGAATATAATCGAACCTTCGTGGGGTACATTAGAGGGCAAGCTGCACAGCTTGTTTCTACTTCTAAAGGCACCTTTCTAAAAGAGAAGTGGATATATAATCCTATGAACTGTTAATTTGTCCATCCCATTGTAGATACAATTAATTTGTGCAAAATGAGGGCCATCAGCCTATTAATAAAGATATTGTTTCATTTAACAGGTGTTCAAGGAAATGAAGTTATGCTGTAGACTGTTGTTCAGAATTGTTAATCAAGATTTCATTTTCTTTATTAGAGAATTTAAGATCACAAAAATTTCACATATCTACACTCCTGTTCTTCTAGCTTGCACAATTACTGAATTTTATTGTCTGAAATATGACAAAAACTGACTTATTCAATAATTTCATAAAAAAAAGTCAGCGGGGTACTCGACTCTCAACTTTCTCAAATACTTACAAAATACTGCACACCATTTTCAGTTCTCCTTATAAGAATCTGCGTATCAGAATAAACAGCAGAAGGCAGGCAGCAAAACCTGCAAGCAAGAGTGCTCCCCCTTCCTCTACTCTCTTGCAAGCCACACAATTTATTTTTCATAGAACAATGGAAATATATATATACATTTAAGACATCTTCCTTAGCCTCAAATTTGATACAAATATGCAATTTTGATCACAAGACCACATACCAAGTTTCCTTTAAGGCATTGCATCTTGATTTATCACATTACATGCATACAGATACACAGACAGTCACTTCTTAGACGGATTGAACCTAAAATTTTCATGCACGTCTACAATCATGATAAAACTATTATTCCAATTTTCTAAAAAAACTTTTTTACTTTCTTTCTAAAAAACTATCTTTTGTTAGGTCTAAAAAATGTCAATTCATTAAAAAACGGTCCAGAGAACCCAGGAAATAATAAATTAATGCTTATCCTGTATGGACGATATATCTTGCACAATGAAAGTTATGGAATTGGATGTTGAGAGTCGTGGAAATAAGTAAAAGTTCACACTACTAATAAATTAACCCATTAATGCCCAACTTCATTTAAAGCATAGATTTCATTTAATTTCTTATCCCTTCCATTACCTTGAGAGAAAAAAGATGCAATTTTCACTTCAGAATCCGTAATTGATGGTATAGTTGGTCCAGTTTTCAAACTCCAAAACAGTTTATTAGACAAAGGGGGAAAAAAAAAAAACCCCAATGGAAGTGAACTGGTTTAGCCATGTAAGTGAAATGTAACCATCGGATAAATAGGACGCTGGGTTGCTAATGAGTTAAGGTAGGGACAGTTTTATGTTTGAAATGAAGTAGAAGCAGGTTTATTATTTTTTTAAAAAAATTAACTGATGAAAAAAAGCTAAGAATGGGCCACAAACACTACAGCATGCAAGGCCCAATTTGAAAGGAATTCTAATGCACACTTTCAACAAGAAAACAAATCCGAGAAAGGGAAAGAGGCGAATACGAGACCCAAGAAGTATTTTTCAATCAAAAATACAAAACTGCATCTGAATGTTTTAAGATACACAGCCTTATTATTTAAGTTAAAAATAATCGAACCTCACAGATGAAAAAAGTATTAAAAAATTTCAAATGTTAAGAACTTCTCTACACCCAAAATCTATGGTGTCAAGCTGCCAACGAAGTAAAGCTGGAAAGTTGGCCACGAAAGGAGTGCAACTTAAACCTCATTGCAATCTAATCAATTACACCTTTTCTAAATACTATGAATAATATGATTGAAGCAATCAGTTTAAAATAATCACCTGAATGTACAAGACTTGTTTTTTAACTCCTAGAATTCTACACAGATAGGTCGTGGATAGCAAGATCACTGACACGAGAACTCTGCCATGCAACAACAAAATGAATAAATCTAAAACAATTAAAAAACAAAAGGGATGTTAAAATAGAATTTTACACAAAAAAGAAACCAGCTGCTGAAAACAAAGACAACACTAACTAGGAGAGGAAAAAGTAAAACTGTGAGAACAACAGATCAAAATTCTAATAAGGGAACAGCAACTGTTAAGCACCCAGAGACAAATCGCTTCTCTGATTTTATATCAGATGGCTGACAATGATATCTGGAGCAAGGTTGGTAGGTTCTGTATACTGGGAACAATTAACATTTTTTAAGGGATTATGCTATCTTAAATTAAGCAGCAAGAGAAAATACAACCTGCAAATTTTCTCCTGATCCATTTTGATACTCAGCAAGTAAAAGTATGCACAACAGCAGATTAACAATCTTTTGCTGCACAAAAATCGATTTATTTCTTCAATAACCTTGAAATTATACTTTTACTTCAAAATAAAAATGTAATTTCAAAAACAAAATTAACTTAAATCTGGCTTGTTTCATCTTTACAACATTAAATTTACTACATTTTTGAATATATTTTCTACCACGCCTCAAAAAAGACTACTCTTTTAGTGTTTACTATTTAACTTTCTGATCCAGATAATCCTACAAATGGTCAGTGGGAACAATACTTGGTGCCTGGGATAGGGTTCAGTCATTTCCATGCATTATAGAGAAGCCACTCTTGTACAATTTGAGCAGAATACTAAAGATAATTACTCGCCTGAATGATGCAACATGGCAGCACTTTGATGGATATTATTTATCAAAACATTCAAACACAGTAAATTCTCAATTATCCGGAAAGCTCAACCAACCGGAAAAATTAGAAAATTTCTTCTAAAAACTTTACATCCGCGCACCACTCCATTCACACGGACAATTTATTTCTGGAATACAACGTCCGCTCCGCATGGAAGGACACAAAAGAGGG
>BGPR01010179.1:37568-53742 GCA_013235015.1 Araneus ventricosus
GCTACTCCAGATTGGTAAGACTCTTTCTTTTCCTTTATTTACCCTCCGACTGCCTGCAAATGCCGATTATGTAATATCACGTGCTTGAGAATTGGAGTCGCGCAATAACCCTTGCGGATTTTTAAAAAGATAATTTTGATATTCAACCTGGGATTTGTTTATGATCACTTAAAAGAGTTGTACCATGCTTGCCGAGTAGAATATTTTTCAGTCTTGGCTATTTTTATATACTTATATTTTTACAATCTATATATTTATGGTAAAAATTCAGCTACGGATGATACTCATTTTTTTATTATCAATGTTAAATTAAAATCTTCATAATGTTTTGTAAATAGAATGTTATGGAAGGTATAGAAGTGTTCTTAACCGTTTGAGTGCGGCGAAGAGCTTCACTTTCTATGTGCCGAAAATGCTGCCGCACTCAAATGGTTAAAAATTATAATGAATGTACATTTCAAAATGACAAAAGCAAATTATTTGGCAGAAAAAAATCTAAAAAAGTCACAATCTACCCCCCCCCCCATTTTTCCCGTCACACTCAACTATCTGGACTTTTTAGGTATCCAGAAATCAGTTTCCCGAGCATGCCGGTTAGTTAGCTTTCACTGTAGCTATAAGATTAATCACTCCCTTGATTATAACTTAATCTCCCTCACCAGAAGCTGCCATGCAAGAACTAACCATAATCAAACCACCCCACTTGAATGTTCCTCTCGCATACATTGGTTCGAGCTCTGCATTTGCTTGCTTTTCTCCAAATTTTTATGTTCATAGCTGTATTACACTTATCTAAAAAAAACATAATTCAAAAATTAGGATTCCTTTTCGTGCTATTCTGCAAATTCAAGTCTTTTCTTGTGAACAGTTTTCTTTGTATATTTCTGACCGTACTATCCTGCCTTTCGTAACACAAGACAAATTAAATCAGGAACTTGTGGTTTTCTGAATTTGTATTATACATTAGATAACTTTTGCATGCTGATTTGCAGATTTTCTTTTACTTTTTGTATAGTCATCCCACTTTTTCAATTTGTGAATATGGATGGTTATCCTGCTATTTGCTTATTTTGAGTACTCCCCTCAACTTGGAACTTTTAAAATAACTTTTGTACTATTGTAGGACCTTTCTGGACTATTACAGCAATTTGTCCTCCTTATAAAGCTTTATATTTAAATACTTCAGGTCCTGGAATAGTTAATTTCCATGTGGTACCACCATTGGTGAATCAATGAAAACCTAATGCTCAACCTCTCAAAAATAAGGATAAAATTTTCAAAACTATCTTAAAAATACAAAATATATGGCATTTAACATTTTGAGAAGATTATGAAGTTGCAAAGTGCATAAAACTAAAAAAGAAATAAGGACCGAGTTAACTGCTTTTTTTAAATACTCAAAATCAAAACAATTTTCTCCAGAACATATTTATATGTTTCCTTACTTCACTGATTCCACAAGTCATACACATTTTGAACAACTTTTCATAAAAATATGGAGATGAAATAGATGGAAGGAAAGTTGAAGCAAAAGAAGGAATGCAACCTACAGAAGATTTAAATCAACGGGTGAAACATCTAACAGTAGAAGTAATACACATGATTAAAGAAAGGGTTTAATTAGATGCATGTCAAAGAACATTGACCCATTCTACGACAAAGCACACTTAAAATTGACACGGTGCATTATGAACTGATCAATTAGATGCAGTAAACAAAACTAAGAAACTGATGGAGGAAGTAAAATATCAAATGTAGAAACATTTAGCAAATCTGTATAATAATAATAATGGATTTTTTTGAGACTCGCAACATAGTACCGTTACAACAATCATCCTATGGGTGTACAGTGACAACAGTCCAACAAGCAGGATAATAGAGAACGATGATTTACTTTTGAATATTCCGGAAAACATGAAGCACTTGCACAAATTAACAACACAAGCAAATCACTAACAAGAACAGTAACAGCACCCAGCAGACCAACTTGCAAAGTGAACAAGACTACAGA
Organism: Araneus ventricosus; assembly: GCA_013235015.1. Taxonomy (NCBI): domain Eukaryota; kingdom Metazoa; phylum Arthropoda; class Arachnida; order Araneae; family Araneidae; genus Araneus; species Araneus ventricosus. The sequence goes on from BGPR01010179.1 coordinate 39,580, forward strand.
GAGAACATTTCTTCACTGAGCATTTCCAAACTTATACCCTTTTCCTGACAGGATGCGACGTCACACAGCATCTAGTACATTCTGTATGAAAACCTGCACTTTTACGCCAGGCGGAGTTGATTCCACCAACAGGGCGATGTAAAAACTGAAGATGTTTATATTTCATTAGCAGCATTAAGAAATATCTTCATTAATTGATACAATAAAAGTAATTTGGTTGTTTTTTAAATTTTATTCTTTTAGATTTACGTTTAATATTTTATTTGCTTAATCATTAATTGATTTGATCCAAAATCGTGGCACAGAAAAGCTAATTTTTCTTTTGAGGATGACAACAAATGGTTTGTTTACAAAGCAAAACCGGTAGCCTCGGCCATGTTGGGCATAATTTATTACCATACTCGTTCTGGTGTAAAAGAGAACATCAAAATAGTTTAAGTCACCACTTGGCGCTTTCTTTTGGCGTGGCGAATTTTCTTGGAGCACTGAACCACCAGTTTGACTCCAGAAGAGTCAGGAAAATCAGGAAATGACGTGTGCAATCGAGTACAGATGCTATGTGCAAGATGAGCTAGCATATACAGTAGAACCCCGCTAATCCAAACTAATTGGGACCAGTGCTAAAAAAAAGTTATAAGTACTCAGTATTACTATTTCTTGAATTCTTTCATCCAAATGCAATAGAATGTCTCCCCTTATCATTAGAATAATGGATGTGCTCCTGTATGAAGTGACCTTATCTTACGGCTAACTCAAGAAGAGATTCATTCCGCGAGCTGTGATGGCGGAGGCTAAAGAATAGACCTTTTTTCCTCCACCGGTTCAACCCCCAATTTTCTGAGAAACGAACCATCCACTTCCTGTTAGCTCATTCTCATACGAACACACTTCTCCCCGACACATCCTTCTCTCCTGTAAAATCGAAATCACCTATTTTGTGTGGATTGCGTAAAGTTTATTTAATTTCAATTCACATTTTAAGCATTTCAGTTATGTCAAATAAACGGAAACAGTGTATGCGCACTAAAAGACAAATTAGATGTGCCAGCACGCTTAGACAAAGGCGAATCAGACACGAATTAGCTGCTGAACTTGGCATTGGCAAAGCAACAATTCCCGATTGAAAAAAGAATTGCAGCAAAACTGAACAGTTTAGTTCAACGACATCGGAAAGGACGCTTAAAACGTAAAACATTGAAAATGTCACATTATGAAAATGTTGATGAAGCTCCTTACCCTTGATTGCCACAAGAGCAACAAAAAGGGATGCAGATAAGTGGCCCGCTTATCCAAGAAAAGGCACATCAACTAAACACTTGAACAGATGGAGGCCCGACATTTGTTGCAAGTAATGGATGGTTAGATTGATGGGAAAAAAAACATGGAGTTCGCCAGTTGTGCACAACAGGAGAAAAATTATCCTCCGATTAACATGGCTGCCGAAGAATTTATAAAAAAATAGTTGATTTGATTTCATCTGAAAATTATTTACCACAGCAAGTATACAACTGTGATGAAAGTAGACTAAATTTTATAAGTGCTGTCACATAAGTCTTGCTTGTCAAGGAGTCTTGTGCTCCAGGCTTTAAAATGAGTAAAGAAAGAACCAGTGTTAGCATGCTCTAATGCAACAGATAATAAATTACCGCTCATGTTTATAGGGAAGTTAAAGAAGCATAGAGCATTAAAAAACGTGAACATGAATTCACTTCCTGTATTTTACAGGAATCAGAAAAAAGGCGTGGATGACCACCCAACTTTTTAAAGAATGGTTTGAAAAGCAGTTTGTTCTAGCAGTAGAAAAATTTAATAAAAAGAAAAGTTTGCCAAACAGTGCCTTACTAATTTTGGATAAAGTTCCATGTCATTCAGCAGCAAAATCATTGTGTTGTGGAAATATAAAAGCAGTTTTTCTACCTCCTAATGTAAAACAGCTTTATGCCTACGGACCAAAGAGCATTAAAAAATATAAAATGCAGCTACAGGAAGATCTTCAAAAACTGATTGAAAGCGATGGTAGTTCAGACTCTGTACTGCATCCTATAAAGAATGCCACAATACAAGATTTAATTTATTAGGTATCTGATTCCTGGGACATTGTTACACAAAATTGTTTAGTGAAGTCGTGGAAGAAGTTATGGCCAAGTTTAGCCGATTCTAGCAAAGTGGAACAGGGAGAAGCAAACAAAAGAGAAATTCTTCTGTTTATTAAATGTATTCCAGGCTATTAAGACGCAACTGAACACGCTGTAACCAAATGGTTGTCTTGTGATACTGAAGCCAATCAGTTACTATACAGATGAAGAAATAATCTCTTCAGTTCAGGATAAGACGACTCTGATCTAGAAGAAACTGATGAGCCAGAGAATGTTCTCGTTTCCAATTCTGAAGCTGCAAATGCGCTAGAAATAGCATTGCAATATATAGAGCAGAGTGAAAATGCGACAACAGACATTACGTTTATGAGACGGCATATTACTACTTCCATGTCAAGATTAACATCACTTTGTCAGACGGATTTCTTCACCCCAAAAGATTGTTAATGCAATGTGTTTCTATTAAATGTAATCCTGGAATTACTGCATTAGTTTCTTCAATGTGCACAAAATTATACATGCTGAAAAGTACTTTTTTTAGCACATATATTTAAATCTTTTCAATCACAAATTACATACAATTTTTGAAACTAAAATCGGTTCGGATTAGTGGAATTCTACTGTATATTAAAGTACCTCACACAGAACAAGACTGGAAAAGAGATAATCCAAATTAATGCCTGCCACCCTTCTCCATAGTAAAATTGTCCAGAAGTTCTAGCCAGCTTTTTGAAACGAACAATAGTTCCTTGACTTTATACTCAGTAACCTACAAAACATGTCTCCTAACACATAGCAGTGTATTTGTTGCTGATGCAGATAAAAAAGAACCACAGAGAACACACTTCACCATATTAATTCATGACTTGAGGTGTTAGAATTAAAACTAATAATAGCGACTGAAAATTGTTACAAAATTATGCAAACATTATAATCCTTACTAAATGTCAACACTTTAAATTTAACCTTCGATCGGAGTGGTTTAAAATTTAGTTGACAAGTCATTTACTGTGTTATCAAACTTCATAATTATTTAATAAGTAACAGGACCTTTCTAAACACTGCTACTCAGAGTAAGCTTTTTAAACCTCAGGACAATTACTAAAAAAATAAACAAAATGACAAAACATCAATTCTTTATTTGCCAATGCTGCACATCATGTTAGTTGCGATAGATTCAGTGTTCACTATAAGACAAACTAAATTTCTTTTTAATACCAATCTTTCAAGTTTGTACTCGGTATCATACTACACAAAATCATAAGGGTATTTCACAGTAATATTTATCTTAAAATGCTGCTCTCTTTCCCCAATATTACCACAATTTTGTTTTATAAAAAACAATCCCAGTTTCTTCTCCCAGGAGTATTTTATAAATGTGTATATAGAACAAACCTTGATAATTTTGTTTATGACACAGCCAATGTGCTCTTCTTTACATGATAATTTTCACTCAAGTTCTTATAATGAATGCGATTAGTGGTATTAGTCAGTACTTTTCCGTTAGCCGGGCATAGATGTCGGCAATTGTGAACCAAACGCGGGCCGAGTCGCTGGGTGCAAATGTTACCAAAATTTGACATAATTCTACATTATTTGGCGATTTTTCGCTTGCGCCCGGCTAACGGAAAAGTACCTATTAGTAATTCAATTTTATTGGATTTGTGTATTTAAAGAGATAAGGCCTTCGGATAAATTGACGACACATAAACAAGTTTTCACTCTGATGCGATAGAACTTTTTTAGCCATGTGCAATCTTGATGACAAAGCATTATTTTAATATTTTCAGAACTATCTGTTAATTAAATTCAATGCAAGCAACACCACCTGATACTGAATTTGTGAAAAAAAAAATAATTCCAAGAGTATACAGTATTTAAAATTATGAATTATATATTTAATACTAAAATGCAGAAAATAAACATCTGCCTTTTAGTAAAATAAAGTGTGTTTTAACTGTTTTTATTAAATTTATAGATTCACAACATCAGACAAAACGACAAATTGTCTTTATTGAATAAAAACACAATATTGAAAAAAAGCAAGCACTTACCTTTACTTCAGCAAATTGTTCTAGGCGTTAAAATTGCTTTAAGGAAATAAAAAAAAAAAAAAAGCGGATTTTCTTTCACCATTTATAAATCTATGTACAAAACCCATCATGTTTTGTGCGATGCCACTTCTGGAAACTGAAGTCGCAATTTTGCTTTGGAGATCTAAAGTAAATCATGAAAAATAACTGAAGAGTAACAAAGCGAACCAGTCAGCTGTACTAATCCTTTGTCATACTATTTAAATTTGTATGTTTAAGAATACTCGGTATGATGATAACTTAAAAATGTTTTCAACTTTCTCATAGTATCTTCAAATAATTTCAAAAGTTGATTAAAACCTTATATATTTTTTTTCTCCCTCCCATATCTAATATAGACAGGCAATATAAAATTATGACATGTAAAGAAATCAAAAACTTTCACCATGACCTTTAATAAACAGTACAAAACTTCATTAAAATAAGACATCTATTGATTCTTGTTTGGAATATATTTAAAATTGAGTATGCATGCTGACATCTGGATACAGTTATATATGTGATAAATGTTCTTTTTCTTACCAATACGATAGAAAGAAATTGGGCTTTTCTTCAGCATAAGAGAACCAAAATTTCACGGTAATGAGAAATATCTTCAATCTTCCTACAGTGAGTAAAATTTAAAATAAACAAAAACACCCATTGCAATACAATTGATACTTCTACCAGCAGCTTTGATGTCTTAAAGCAATTTCAAGTTTCTTCTCCTTTGCATTAAATATAATGTTAGTGTTAAATATTTAACTAACAACTAGTCATTTGTTTTATGAACGAAAGGGTAAGACTTAAGAACATGGTGCAGTCTCTCATCAACCACTCCAAATTGCTGGTTCAGAATCCCAGCCATGAATACCAGATTTAGTGAGAAATCGCACAAAAAATTGAACTTTGGCGACAGCACCGTGTTTTTAAATCGAGCCAACTAAAGTACCACTTCATGTTGCTTTTTACCACGTTTTTATTAACTCGTTTTCTTGTCTATCTGTTAGGTACAAATTTTGCAATGAATTTTAAACTAACTTCCTGATGAGCTGGAGACTTGAAAATTTAAACATAGCTCAGAACTAGATGACAATGCAATATTAATTCGCTTTCTTGTCTGTTAATTTTTTATTTCATATTTTGTATTTTACCGACCCAGAGCTTTGATAGATGGCACTGTCCAGGCGTCACTCGTAAATGTAGGATTCCAAAATTCTGCCGCGAATAGTGGATTGAAGTTTGGAGGGGAGGGTTTGCTATACCAGAGTGACAATAATTTGTTTGCCGTGAAATTCCAGAGGGGGGGGGGGGAAGTAAAATGGTGTTCGGGGGCTAGTTGTTTTCACGAAGGTTTCTGCGTGAAGTAACTTAATTTTTCAGGAAAATAACAATTTTCTATTTATGATCAGGTGAAGAGAAATTGAAATGAACCTGAAATTTGCCACATGTCTCCATCATAATCTCATCAAGATGGTTAAAATCGACTGCAAAATTTCACACACAGAAGACTAAAAAGCAGAAAATTATTTAAATAAAATAAAAATTTCTATATACCACGTTTTTAAAACAAACTAAAAAGTAATTTCTTCTAGCCCCATACAGATTTAAAGCGAAAAACGTGGGCGCATGCAATATTTAATAGTAAGGAGTGTAGGGAGTATCTGTCGTTGAGAAAACTCACACAACAGTTCATATCATTTCCATTGCAAAAAAATTGTTAGTGACTGAAATAAACTACTTATGCACCAATTACCTATTGCATGCGCCCAACGTTTTTCATTTTAAATCTGTATGGGGTTACAAATCTGTATGGGGCTAGAAGAAATTACTTTTTAGTTAGTTTTAAAAACATGGTATATTGAAATTTTTATTTAAATAATTATTATTACAAAAAAATTGTTTACAATACTATTTGAAAATTTAATTTACAAGCTACATTAATGTTCTTGTTTTAGAAAATATGCACTTCCTGCTATTAAAAAGTATAGATAAATTGCAATATTTTAATAATACTTTAATTCTTAACCTGTTTTAATACCTTATTTCTTGCTTATATTCTTTTTCTACAATAAATCAGTTGATAAGGAAATAGCAAAACTAAGCACAAGTCAATAATGCTCGACACTGTTCAACAAAGCATAATCATTGGCTTGAAGGGAAATAAAATAAAAAAACCCTGCACCTTTTTTATAACTGAGAATTAACATTTCATTCCTCCAGCTTTAATGCGAATTGTCACTTTTGTGAATACTTATGAGCCTATCGCACCGCACACAATGACATTACATTAAAATGGGAAATAAGGTTAACAATTTTAAAATTATATTTTACTATTAATCATATTTATAGGAATAGAAAACAAACCAGTAAGAGAACACCAACAAATCATGCATAAATGAAAAACCATCTAAATAAAAGTCAGTTAAATTTTTTTTAAACGCTTCATAACTAATGAAAAGTTTTCCTATTATTAATTAATTAATTTCCTAATATAATTATAATTCCTAATATCTCAAAACCACGAGAAGAAATATTAATCTTGTAAACATTAGAAGCTATCAAATTATTTAAGCTACAATGAAAAATTAAACGATTAGAAACAAGTATCGGTAAATATTTTCTGGTTAAGAAATTAATATTCACCCTCGCACGCCAAAAAGGCATATATTGATTAGAAATAAATTTAGCCTTGGAATTAAAAAAAAAAACACACCACCCAAATCATAGTTTAAGAACTACACTTCCAATAATTTCAGGGGGAAAAAAATATTCCAAAAAACTTCACCCTTTTATAAGAGTAAAGCCACTGTAAAACCTATTCAGATGTGTACACATATGCAAGAATTCGATTAAGATACATTGTTGATTATGGACAGAAATCAGAGTAATAATTACTGCCTTGTTTATTGTACCTATATTTATGTTGTTTTGAAACTCAAATTAAAAAAGCTATTGTAATTGAACCATTGCAAACATACAATCAAAGTAACTTATAGTAAAAACAAAAACGATGAAATTTCTTACGAAAAAATCCCGCCAGCTGTAAATCCATTCCACGAACAGTTTTCTAACGGAAGGTGATCAAGTTGCCATCCTCTTATGATCAGGATGATTTTCTACATAAACTATATAAACAAAATTTCTATAGGCATAAAAATATTGCCACTAGAAAGACTGCCATTCATTTTTAATGCTAATTCACATTAAACAAGCAGAACAGAAGTTTCGAATTTTCAACTTCCTAAATAATTAACTTTCAAATTTTATTAACCAATTTAATAACAAAGTATTAACACCATGTTCAGATTACATGCAAACAATAATTTTTCAACATCATTCAATAAATTTTTCAAACTGAAATTCTAGAACATTGAAATGAAGATAAAATATTTTGTTCTGTTTAATTTTTCTGAAATTAAAACGTAAATTTATGAACTTACACCTTCAGTAGGTTTCAATGTGCATATTCTTGCACCGCAAACTTTTCCGAGTTCCAATTGACTGTAGAAATGCCCACTGCAACTTGAGAGAAACAAAACGCAAACAAGTGACTCAGAATAATAATACTTTGAAGATAAAAATACAATCTGAAGGCAAAACCAACAAGGTAACTTACATTAGCTACCCAATACGCTTATGGCAAAACATTGTACCTCAATAGCATTTCTTTCACAATGTTCCCCCTTGACGAGCGAGAAACATCTGGACCATAGACGATTTCTATGTTGAAACAGTAAAATTAACAGCAGTAAAATAGAACAAGGAAGTAAATAAACTTCCAACAACAAAATATCAAAATAGTAGCAAATGCTCATCTAATAACTGTAAAAATTAATTAAAATGCACAATAAAAAAATAGATTAATAAAGACGAAAGGATAAGTTAAATGTAATTTATTTACAAAATATGACAAATGAAGCAGCAGATTTACCGACGTTCTGTCTTCCACATGAAACGGCTGTTTCGGCCCATATGAAATATCACAGATAAAATAAAATTTGTACAGGTCTGCTGCAAGAAAAACATAAATATGTAAAATTCAATTTAGGGATTATCAACCCTTTACAAAATAGTGAATATTTACAAAAGTCTATGTACAGCATAATGAAAATATATTATATTTAAGGTAAAATATAACTACACATTTTCATCAGATGAAAATGTGACTGCTTTTAAATTGCTATAAAAATCACTCAGACCCAAGATTTCTTCGTCCACCATTTCAACATCATTATCGACCTTCGTCTTCTTGGTGAAGCCTATTTTCAGTTCTTCCCATTTTCTTTTCCGGCTTTGTTGTTTCTCTTTCAATTCTTTGTCCAGAAGTTCATGAGTAGTTTTTAACAGCACTTCCACTCGAAGATTTCCTCGGCTTTTCATCTGCTTCTGATTTATGCTGAAAATCATATCCAGCAATTCGTCGGTTTGCATTTGTGTTTTACACATCGCAGATTCCTTACGCATGGATAATAATACAAAATACGTTAAACAGTTTTCAAATCAAATTTCAAGTACTTTGTGCTAATCAAATTCTCCGATTTATTCTAGTTTTAGGAATAATTTGAAGCGACCTACTTAAATAACAGCCACTTCCAACACTTCCCGCTGGAAAGGATAGTAGGCTTAACACAACTTCGGAGAAAAATCGATATAATTTCTTAATTCAAATTCTAGAATAAGAAATAATGCAAAGTCAACTTCACCGTAGCCAACTGTAGAAAACGATCCTCAAAATGGATAATTTCAGGCAGAAATCTGGATCAAAATTCTTAATTTAACGACAAATTCTACAGCTCACAACAAACGTCGAACGAATAGCAACAAAATGGCGACGATTCTTTCGGAAATTTCCCGTAATCGCTTTGCGTCAATGGTGACGTCAATACATACGTCAGCGTACTAAGTTCAATGTCACATATTGATATCGATTATGGGATCGCTATCAAGCAAAACTTCAATAATTTTTTTCAATGTATAAATTTGTTAACTAACACCGCATGAAAGTTATTTTTAATACTTCTATAAATGCTCAAATTTTCTGTTTGTACATTTGTTTTAGGTTAGCCATAAGTACCACTCAGATCAGTTTAAGTTTTATTTTAAAATTTGACAAAATTGTCATGGTTGGCTGTGTTTCTTTCAAAACATAACATAATTTTGCTGATATTAAGCTTAATAATTTCATAATAATGACTTAAAATCTTAAAATAATCATTTCAGTTACAGATACCGTTTGAATATAAAGATTATTTGTTTGCAGCAGCTCCAGCCTTCCGGAATTTTTCCTCTACTAATAATAAGCTGTTGCTTTTTTTTTTTACTGTGGTTTCGCCATATCTGGAGGTACCAAAGGTAAATTAACTGATTGTTGATATTGATGAATTTTGTTTGGATTAAATTATAAGATGATCTAAGTTAGAATGTCAAAGGTAGATTTTTATTTGAAAATATTCATGTGATGTCAGATGTCTGATACTTATCTTCTATCATTTGATAGTGTTATGGGAAATATTATTTGTTTTCTTTAACATTTACATTACATAAAGGGACATTTATTACCATTCATAGACAGTACATAACTAAATTAAAGTTATGATGGAGTGTCATATTTAAAGTTTCAGCGTTTTCACCGATATATAGTTCTCAAATAGTTTCAATTAAAAAAAATATTTGAAGTGGGTTAGATAAATGTGTCGTAAAGTAGAACAGTCATTTCGATACTATTACGACTTGTACTTATTTTTTGTAAAAAAATGACTATATAGAATTTAGATATATATTTATAAGCTTCTTAAATATGAATTTATTGGTTACAATCGTAAATGGAGCCTTTTAGTGTTTACATGTATGACTTATAATATGTTGAAATATTGAGTGTTTTTTTTTTTTTTTTTTACAAAACGCGATAATATACTTTTGTTTAAATGACTGATTCCTCAGATTATTCCAGTTATTATTTCTGCCTTTTTGGAAAAAAAACTTTCTTAATAATTCCATAATTTACTGTAAATATGTTTTAAAGACTGTTAAATTCACTCATTGTAGAAATATTTTTCTCCAGTAATTTTTTATGATATATTCTTCTTATGCATTGGTTTATGATTTAAAATGTATGTGTTGATTTTTATAGTAACTGTTAAAATTTGTAATTTTCAAATTGATAGTATGCTGTTTTTTTTAGTTTTAATTGCATCAATTTTAAGAAAAATACTGCTATGATTGTGCAATGTAATTTTTTAAAATGATTTATTTTTAGGAAAGAATTTATTTTTTGGAAATTAATAAAGCTAAAGTGGAAAATGTATATAATTGTCGGCTTTGTGCAATGAAAGACATTACTTAGCTATAACTTGATATAAGCATAACATATCACTTAAGTATAATTTTTGTCCCCCCCCCCCCCAACCAATGAAGATAATCAATCAAAATTGTCTGAAATATTCTTTATAAGATTTAAATATTTATAAAAAACTTTTGGAAGATATATTAGAGTAATTTTTAAGAACTTTTTTCTGTTAATGGTTTCCATTTAGTGAAGTATTTTAAATTTTAATATGATTTATCTTCTGATATTTTCTCACTGTTCTTTTGAATAAATAATGGGAAATATTTAGTTGTATGCTTACCTTTGAAATTTGAATATTTTTAACAAAAAGTTATATAATATTAATAGCGTTATATTATACACAGTTACAATGCATGATCTGTATTATAAATGCTTCTGTTAGTCCAAGTAATTTAAAACCTTGACTTGGCTGATTATTTTGATCTAATAATTTTCAGCATAGATAAATGAGCCTTTAAGGTTAGCAAATTATAATTTTGTTCATGATACTAAATTGTTAAAATATTAATGATATTTCCCATGGTAAATTTTTAAAAATGCACTAATAAATATGAATTTCCCGCCTTTAAACTGAATGTGAAAAGGCTGGTTTGGCAAACAAAATATATGGTACTTCTGTGTTATAGCAAATTATAGGGTACTGCTGTGTTTTAGCAAATTGTAGGGTACTTCTGTGTTATAGCAAATTATATGGTACTTTTGTGTGGTGCCTGAGCTTACTTGGGAACCTTCGGATTACACCTAGATCTTAGATATGTGCTAGCGAAGCTACTACGTTCCGGATCCTGCTGCACACGAAGCTGTAGGATTTTTTTTAAAGTTAAAAAAAAAAATCTACCCAGTGCTCACTTGGCATCCCCTTAACAAGGAATATTTTTAAAAACAATTGCGAATTCGAGAGCAAAAAAAGTGACGCTATGCTATTATAAGAACGCATTCTGTTTTTTATAGGACTGCAAGCATTTTGACGAGATTTTATCACTATCTTGGCTGCTTGGTGATTCAATCTTGGGGACCACTATAACACAGAAGTACCAAAAATATTAATATTTTAGGTACTTTTCTGTTAGCAGGACCCCAGACAGAAACTTGTCAGATCTTAGTGATAACTCTCATCAATAGTCTTAGCGATGAATATCAATGTTAATTTCATTAACGTCCAAACATGGCAATGATTAGGGCCATGGTAACTGAAAAATACCATATTTTGTTTCAATGATGAAGATCCATTTTTCTCTACAGCCTCGCATTCAAACATGATAAAAATAAAGAAAAAAAATTGAAGTTATAAGCTTTTATTCAAAATGCACTTTAAATGAGAAAATACGTTTACACATTATAATTTTGTCAAATTGAGCTCGAAAAGAAAAAAATATTTTTTCTGATTACAATAAAAAATGCATGGTACGAATAGAAGCATGGGCACCTTTACCTTCTAGGAATATTCCATTGGTTTAAGGAAATACAGTAAAAGCTTAACTAACCGGCATGCTTGGGAAACGCCGATGTCCGGATAGTTGAGAGTGACGGGAAAAATGGGGGTGACGTAGATTGTAGCCTTTTTTTTAAGATTTTTTCAGCCAAATAATTTGTCATTTTGAAATGTGAATTAAATATAATTTTTAAGAATACTAAAGTATTTTCCATAAAATTTTTTTTAAAAAACATATTTTTAATATTTTTATTTAACATTTATGTTAAAAAAAAAAAAAAAATGATAATTTGTAGCTGAATTTTTACCAAAAATATAAACATATAAAAATAGCTGACGAAACTGGAAAATATTCTACTCATTAAGCATAATAAAACTCTTTTAAGTGATCATAAACAAATCCCAGATTGAATATCAAAAGAAATTAATTAACTTTTAAAAAATCTCAAGGGTTTGCGCAATACGCGCACCTCTAATTCTCCCGCATGTGATATTACGTAATCGGAATCAACATCTACCGGTATTCGGAGAGTAAATAAATAAAGGGAAGGGTTTCGTTTTTCGGCGAAAGATGAGGCCCTTTTATTTTTTGGTCCCAACTTTTCTTTTTAACCCCCCCCCCATAAAATAAATCTGTGCACACCACAGTACTGTATATTGCTTTTTTCCTTCTTGGCACCCTTCCGTGCGTAGCGGACGTTTCATTTAGAAATAAATTGTCCGCATGAATGGAACTCCGTGGGCACGCACGTGATAAATTTTGGCACGCAGATGTAAAATTTGTAGAAAAACCCATTTTCTATTTTTTCCGGGTACTTGAGCTTTCTGGATACTTGAATGCTGGATAATCGAGAATTTACTGTATACACAAAAAATAAGGGTGCTATGTAAGGCGCCCCACACTTTTATTCAAACCATTCATTTTATTGTAATCAGAAAAATTATATTTTATTTTTGAGTTCAATTTGATGAGATTATAATGTGTAAACGTATTTTATCATTTAAAGTGCATTTTGAAGAAAAGCTTATACCTTAATTTTTCTTATTTATTATTTTTTTTGTACTTTTTAATGACGGCTGACACGAATACACATGACATGTTAGGCATAATAAACCGAATTCAATTATTGAATTCTCTAATATAAAACACATATTAAAATTATTATATACAATTACATTTTTAAAATGATTTAATAACATTAACTTTCTGAAATATAAATCCGTAATATATTACGTGATAACTAACAATTATTATCAACAATGTAATAGAAAAGAGAGAATCGATCTACCCAACTTTCTCTTTTTGCTTTGAGTGCAAAATGTTTGGTGCACACGAAGTAAAAAAAAAATCTACTTCTGGTTGTTGGCGAATTTTAGTAGAAAGTAAACCCAAGACTCATAGAAACACGAGCTATGTCATTCATTGGTGCAGCGCTGGGTATTGTTACAACCTTACATAATGTGAGGTTACCACCTTCCAAACTTTATTGCTCAAATATAGGACTAGAATTTTAATATCATTTTGTTGGGTTTAAAATAGACATAGATTGCAAATTTTTTTTGCATATTATATTGTCTCTAGGGAATCTCACCACTGTGCTAATTTTCAAATCCGTATCTTGATTGGAAGAGGGTAAGAAATCGATCTCAAGATTTGAGGACAAAACACTCAAGTTGAATAAAAGCTTATAAAAATGATACCGCTGGAGATACTTTTAATGACCTTTTTTTTCGCTCCCTCTTTCTTCAACAATGGGCACCACCATATATTGAAATACTGGAATGATTATCCCGAAGGGACAAATTAACTGGTAGTTTGTTAATTTTAAGAAATGTTGGAAAAGGTCAGAATTTTTTATTGTTAATCTTATAACAGCTGACTTAATTTTTGGCAATGACAATTTACATTATCATTTTTTTTTTGTCAAATCAAAAAGGCATCCTTTATTTTACAATAGAAGGTGTACAAATACAGAAATAAATATTAAAATTTAAAAAATTCGTGACAAATTCGTCTTGTGGGTGTACGTGAATGCAGTCCAATAAGCAGGATTACAAAAATAAAGCTCTTTATTTTACAGGTATTCTAAGCTAAGAAACATAACACAAATATTAAAACAGCACTTGTAAAAATTCACAACAGAGATTACCATTAAATCTCAACACCGCGCTCAAAGGTTTCTTATTAGCTCACCAGCTTGCTTGCAGATCAAA
>BGPR01010180.1:0-18781 GCA_013235015.1 Araneus ventricosus
TTTATCAGTTTGCACACAAACCATTAAAATGCATATCAGGATAAATGTGCTAAAAAGTTTCAAAGTTTTTCTTTCGTAAAAAAGCAATTATTTATTGCATTTTAAATTAAAAACATACATTAAAGACATTTTTTGGCATACTTAATTTTTTTTACAATAAACAGGAGGCAAAAATTTTTAAATAACATCTAACATATTGAAGAATATTTCATTTATATGAGCTAGTGATGTATTGTTTTGAAAAATTCACCAAACCAGAAAGTGCTGTATTTAAAACGGAAAATACCCAAATATAATTTTCTGCATAGGTATTTGTATAGTATGCTTAATATTACTTCCGAAACAACTTGATACTTCATTATTGTTAATTATCTGCCCAAAGAAAAGATTGATCCTCATATGCTTTTGTTTATTAATTTATACAATTATATTATACAAATAATAAAGATGTTATATGGTTTTTAATTTATGTTTGTAGTATTTTAATAGTTGTAGATTGATATAAATATTTCAAAAAGAGAAAGCAAAATATTTAGTCATGCACTATTCTGCAGACTATTTTTAAGAGACCCAACTTCCGTTGCAGACTATTGAAAAGCATTCTGCCACTGGGGTCAAATGGTTGTAAACAAGGCACGTTTTAATAACATGGAAGTCACATAGATTAAAACAAACACAGTTGAACTTCAAAACACCTCTTTTTTTGAAAAATTAAGCTATTTACTTCACACTTTTATATAGAAAATTAACATAAAATATAATAATTGAAATACCTATAAAAATCAAAATAAATGGCATAATAATAAGTTGAGAAGGCAGATTCAAGACACATATAGAAATCTCCAAAAATATTCAAATTGCAAATTTTATGCGACTGTTTTAATTTCATAAAATAGGGGATATTTCACTTCAGAGGGAGACTTCAGATAATTTCATACACAATTATTTAGAAACTTGGGGAATTTTATACAGGTTAGTTTTTCTGACCATATTGATTTGTAGTTTATTTATATGCAGATTATAGCATCACAATTTTTGATTTGCTATTAAAAAACAAATACTTTAAGATACAAATATTTATATGCTGTTTTACAACGAAAGCATCACATTCTTTTATATGTACTATATTTTAATTCAGATACAATTTTTACTTGGTAAAAATACCTTTACTTACAACTAAAATTTCCATGATTTTCATCATAAGGAGTTTCTCAGTTCTCTTAAGGATTTAAGGAAAAAATAAGAGAAATACAACCTATCCTGTAAACTAAACCTCAGTCAAATCAAGACTATTTAACCAGTAATATGGATAAATTAAGCAAACCTTTCAATTACATTAAGTTCTTCAGAACATTAAGGTTGCAATACCATAAAATTTTCAGATGTATTTACTTCTTCAGATTACTACCATGTTATTTTAGAGGGAGGTAGGAGGAAATTAACCATCCATGCAAAGATTTTACAATAGGGAGAGTCGCCGAATTAGGACTGATCACGTATCATCAATTTTATGAAATATTTGGGACATAAAATAGACAAACTATATTATAACAATGTAAATTTGGTTAAGAAAAGAGGATTTTAAAAGAAAGTACTATGTGGTTACAGTTAGAAAACAAATGCTTAGATTTGGGTACCATAAATGAATTATTTGAACAAAAGGGGGGAGGGTCGCCCTTAAGTCGTTTTAAAGTAAATAGGGAAATATGTTATTATATCCACAGAAAGAAAATCTTTTTGGCTACAATTTACTGCGATAACTTTAATAAAATAATTTAGAGATAAGTTAAGGATAATTTTTTGTTGTCCTAAAGTAGCCAAGATTAGACCACAAACAGTTGCCTAAATTGGACCGTTTAAGTCAAAGGGATTATTATCTTAAACTAGCAGTATGCAGTCGGTGTTGCCGTGCCATCAGGACTTCCAACAACAACAACAAAAAAAACCTGCCCACAATAACATGAAAAAGTTTTGAAAACAAAAAAAAATATATACACACATTGATTTTTAGGAAAACTGTACAGACTGCGTTAATCCAAAACAATATTAAAAAATTGCAACGCGAAAATCATTATTAGACAGGAAGCGAAATATGCGAGACAAACATGTCAAGACACTGGCGAAAATAATTATTGAGTCATTCAGCTAAAGGTTATGACATCCCCTGCATTCTTCGCTGCCAACCAATGAAATTGCAACAATGCATTCTGGGAGCGGAAAATCTCGCTCCAGTGAATGTCTCGCTGAGAAGATCACTAGCAAAAACCTGTTTGAACTGATCAGGGAAAAATTAAAAAACAACGGAAAAAGGCATTTTAACAGTTCTTGTTTTAAATCTGGCAGAAACGTTGCAGTTATAAGCTGGGAAGGGGGGAAAAAAAAAAAAAAGTGAAATTCATAGCGTTATTAGAACGTCAGATGCAAGAATTTTAAGAAATCTAAATAAAAAACTAACATAAAAGTGACTATTTTTCATAATTTCTCAAAATTCAATAAATTACGTTAGAAAATGCAAACTAACTTCATTAGAAAGAAAATGGTTTGTTCTTTCCGATGGTGTATCTGCTTTTCTTTCTATGATTATCAAAACCGATTTTATTGAAAAATTAGCGCAAAAAACTACCCAAAACAAAAACAAAAAAAATCTAGATTAAATTTTAAAATTCCGACTTCCAGGAGCATTGAGTCACCATTAAGACTACCTGTGTGCCAAATCTCAAGGCTGTAAGTGCGATAGATTTGTCTGGACATCGCACGCAAGCAAACACTGCCTCTTATACGTATAGATTACAGAAATAGCCCAGAAAGCAGTTATCATCACTAGTAGTTCTCATAAAATGGAAATGGAACAAGCCATAGTACAAAAGACACTCAAAACTATAAAAGGTTGGATAAAAAAGGAACATAAATGGAGATTGCGAATTTTTGTATCATTTAGGAGGAAAAGTAGGGAGGAAAAAAAAAAAAAAGATACAGTGCATAAAATATCAAACTTAGGTTCATGCATTGTGTGAATTTGAGAATAAAAAATAATTTTGCCTGGACTATGAATAACAATTTGGTGGCCCAACATAGGATTCCAGTTTTCTTAATTGATCCAATAACACATTTGTGTTTTTCCCCCTGGCTACTTTAAACTGTACTTCATAAAAGATTAATTATATCATTCTGAAGATATATAAACTACAAGAAATTTCTACTACTTGTTTTTCCATTAAAATTACTTTTCTATCACTGTATATTTTATGTCTGGGTGCCCTAAATTTAGCAATCTTATGCTTAGAAATCATTCACAAAGAAACATAAAATATTTATTCAATTCTGATGCAAAAAAGGTAAACCTAACAGGTATTCAGTCATGACCTTTTCCAAAAATGTATTTCAATAAAGGGGAGAAAATCATTTTTACCTTTAAACAGAGGCATATTCTTCAGGGGGCCGCCCCTCTACATCAAGCAACCAATTTCCCTTCGTCATTTACTTCTTTTATTACTTCTTAACAGATTCTCTAGTAATAGCAATTTCATGAAAAATTACTAATATAATAGCCCAGATCTGTCCCTCACTGATACGGTGACACTCAGACGTCACCAACAATAAAATTCACACCATAGCACTGTGAGACATTAAACAACATTATTTCATTGTTAGAGAGCCTAAATTTCAGTAATTTTAAATTTAAAAAAGTAATTGCCGTTATAATTTCAAATATAATAGCTCTAAAATAGTGAAATAAAATTTGCTATCGATTAATATAAATTTTATATCGCTATGATCAATGGTTCCCGAGAAATTTTAAATTATATTAAGCATATATTTCAAATTAATTTCTGTTTTATAAAAGAAGGTAGTAAATCATATCAGTGGTATATCATGAGCGTGATATAGTTTGGATGCCACGATGCATCTCATTATTTATTGCATTTGTGATGATATAATTTGATAATATTTTTTGGCAACGTTTGACAAGCAGAGGAGTGTTTTGTTTAGAATTTCCAAAAAGAATGCCTTTGAAATTTTAACTTAAATTTGACAAGCTGAGAATTTCATGGTTATTGAATTATTATGTACATATTTTTTACTGTAATTTAATACTTTACAATCATGAATTAGTTTATTATGATGAAATATATAAATGTCATAAAACATTTCTCTCGCATATATATCTATTTAAACATGTCAAATTTGACAGAAATCTCTCGAATGAAGAGACAATTTACATCCGTCATACCATGACAGGTAATTTTCTAGTATAAATATAATTGGGCTGAAAAGTTCTTCCTGACAAAAAGCCAGTTAATTAAATAGTCAACAGGCTTCATTCGATTACTAAAATCAGAAAATTTTATTATTTCAAGCAAGAATCGCTACCTTGAAATATAGTTTCAAATAAATTTGTAAATTCCCGTAGAATAAATTAGTATTATTAACTGCAAGGGCCAAATTAATGTACACACAAGCCCTTCCTGAATAATGAGATTTTTTTCTTCTTCTGAATCAGAAATTATATGCTCAGAATTTTCTCAGGTGAAAAGATCGACTGTCACAAGAACAGTCTCTTTCGGAAATGCATATTTATTATGTGTCAACACATTCCAACAATCTCCCAAAATTAATATAAAGCTAAACACTAGGGTGGATCAAAAAGTATAAGAAAAATTTTTAGGGGAGCAATTACTTTTGGCATGGGATGGGCAAGTTCTTAAGTATATATATATATATATATATATAAAATCAATTCATATCTTACAGCGCCCCAAAAATAGTAAAATAGTTAAAAATGACTTTTTTGAAAATTTATAAAAAAATATTTTTAAAATTCTCTTTTGCGCCGGGTAAGAAAGTTTTTTTTTTGGGGGGTATATTAGTTTTGCGTTTTTTTTTTTTTTTTATTATTATTATTCAAATTCTTTCATATCTTCTGGTGGCTCAAAAGCCCCCAAAAAACTAAAAATTGACATTTTTACGGATAAATAAAAGAATGCTTTTAACACAGTTTCCCCTGTAGCGATGTGTTTTTGTTTAGGAAAAGACGAGATTGTGGCATAGTTTAACTGTCTTTGAAATAAAGTAAAATCGTGTTATGTTGTAAAATATAAGAAAGAGGAAAAGGTAGTTGTGGGTCCCTGAATAATATTATATAAACAAAAATAATTTTAATCATTTAATAATAAAAAATGAATATTTTTCATTCTCTCTTGCACATTTCCCCCTGCAAAATAGTTTCTTTAACGAATTTTTCTTATTTCTAATTCAAAATTTGCATAAAAATCGTTTTCTTTTTGGCACATATTTAAGAGTTTAGGGGCACTGGAAGGAATTTTAAAAAGCTGAAAAATTTTTGCAAGTATGCTAGTACCACTTAAAAGACAACTTTTGCACCCTACACCGATTATTTTATCCACACTTTGAATTTTCGATCCACCCTACTAAACATCTTTCCCTTCATAATAGATCATAAAAAGCAAGTTGGATTTAACAGAGCATATATTTTAGCATTCCAGCATCGAATACAAAATATAATTTACTGTTGAGAATAAATTATGTTCTTAGCAGGATGAATAAATAGAAGATTATGCCATCAAAATTCAAATTAGGTTTTATATATGCATCAAAAACAATTGTTCAATTTCTATTTGACAATTTAGAATTTTGGTCACATTGAACAATTATATTAAAAGTATTAAACGTTTTCAATATCATAAAAAGTACGATTACCTACTTTTATACTGCTATAAAGTCCTAATTTGAAAATAAAACCAAAATGTTATGTGTTGGGAAGCCATTACTTTCAAGGGAGAATACTTACAGCAGGCTCAAAAGAGAAAATCTGTAACAAATAAATACTAACATACACACAGTTTAAAATTACCCTGTGTGGATGAAAACCCTTTAAACATCCACACCAAGTTTGGTTGTAGATGTATAGAACCACCTACATTCATAGCTTACATACACCCCTACATTCTTAACTTACATACAATCTACATCCAGAACTTGGAACTTTCTCACCAATGTGACTATAAACCAAAACTCCCATATCTAGGGCTCGCTCATCTTTTAAAATTGTTTTAGCAGTTCAAAACTCAATGCAGAATACTTTTCGTATGCTCCTTACTTTATGAAAATGGTTTAACATAGTAAGAGTGGGAAAATAATCCTATTTAACATTATTAACCATTAAACTACTCATTAAATAAGCGCAAAATGCACATTTTTAAAATAATGCTAATATAAGGACAACTTTTCAATAGCAACCCCCACACACATCTTCTGAACTTGAGTTGCCACCAATGTCTCGAAATAAATAGTTTATATGAAATGAAATAAATTACATGCTATTCAATTTCTATGAGATTAATACCATTAGTAAACACATAAAACCCTTTTCCAGATCAATAATATGATTCATATTGAAAATCTTATTCAAAATTGTTCCATAAACACTTAAATTATTCTATATTAAAGAATGACTTCTTTGCCTTGATCATCACCAGTTTTTTTAAAAAGACAAAAATGTATATATCTAATAAAACTGATATACTTATCCTGTTAAACTGTTCATTATATCATTCAATGATAAAGTACCACCAACTATGCATTATCTTTACTTAACACTATTCTAAATAGTATAATTGGTTTATACAACCTTATTTCCTCCAGATTTATTAGCTTTGAAATTAAGAGAGTCAACTTAATTTATGTTTTTGGAAAATGAATAAATAGGACTATATAGTTTAGTTATAAATTAATTATTAAAGAAAGCATTAATTTTGAGAAAAGTTTTAAATTTACAATGGCATCAAAAGAAAAAAAAGGGCAAAAGCAATAAAGTTCAGATGTTACAAAAGAAAAATGAATTAATCAAAAAAGCAAAATATTTAAAAGCTCTACAAAGTATTAACTAACATGCAAACTTTAAAATGTTTAGGTTTCTTGCAGATATATAACAGGAGGATCACACATCAACACAGAAAACTATACTAGATAAAAGATTTTGGTTTACTCAGCATTCAAATGAGATAACAAGGTAACAGATATTACAGGTCAATTAAAAAAGCAGATGTAAATTACTATAAAAATTGGGGTTTTCTTCAAGTAGGAAACAAAAAATAAAAAAAAGAACCAAATTATAAGAGTGCTTTCATAAAACATACCAAAAAGGGTAAAGAGAGCATCAGGTGTGACCTTCTAGTTTTTCAGAGCAACAGGTGGTGAGGCAGAGCAGAAGGTTGAAAGGGTTCAGTGACCGAGCAAACGAATAAAGAAGTCCATTAGATTTGTATTTCGTTTTGGAAAAATACCAAGGCAAGGAAAAGAAAGAAAATAATAACCAAGATACATAAATTTATTAAGTGAAATAAAACAATATGCACAGTAAAAAAAGAAGAAAAAGTATTTATTCGATGTGGCTTAATGCATTTGTTGGTTAATTTATGCTAACTCCAAAACTACTATCAGAAGAAAAAGGAGGTTTCATGAAAAACAAGCAAGCTGTTAAAAATCTTTTTTTAAAATTTAGTTGATTACCACTAATTAACAATTATTTCAGCAGATTTGAAGAAAAGCTTCGATTTAACTGTTAATATGCAATAGCACGAGAAAAAAAAAAATGCATATAGCCAGATCAAATAAAATATACGTATGTTAACATTATTTTGAAAAGGGAAACACAACAAACAAGCTGAAATAAACAAGTCCATAAAAGACATAGCACAGAATAAGTTACAGCGATATATAAATATGAGAAAACAGGAAGCAGCATTTTAAGAAAAATGAAATAAATTAAAACATTCATTAAAAAATAAATAATATTAATAAACTTACTCAGACTATGAAAAGAAAAAATTTTTGAAAACCTCAAAAAATGCTTTAATATTTTCAAAGGTTTCCAAATTTAGATTCATTTTAAAAAGAAGATTCAAAGATCCAATACAAAACTTTTAGGAAGATGTCTCTAAAAGCTTTATATACTTTACAAAAATTTAAGGGCAGTGATGAAGTTCATATAATTTTAACCCTTTTAGGACGGGCGATGCATATATGCATTGCATAGAATTGTCGACCACGGCGGGTGTACCACATGTGCATCACTAGTGAACTATCCCTGTGGTCGGGTGATGCATATATGCATTTCGAGCTGAAACAATATTTAAAGACCACTAGATGGCACCCTGTTTCCATTTATTTTGAACTGAACATAATTATCAGAGTCCGACCTTCAATTCGTTCACATTCTCCCTAAATTTGGTATTTTCTCCTCTCTGAAAACTTTTATTTCTTTTCTCTACTATGTGAGGTTCCTTTTGGATTTTACAGTTAGCCCAGTTACACATTGCATTGCTTTCCTATATATATATTGCATACTTTGCTTTTGGGAAAGCCTGGACTCCAATTTATTATGGCAAGAGTTATTTATCCTAGGAAGAACATGCTCGTATGATAAATGAACCAATTAGTGACACAAATGAGAAAGACAATTCATTTTCTAGAGTTCTAAGTGATATTTCTAGTGATTTCTTTGTGTTTCTCCCTGCTTCGAGGTTTACCACACTCAGTTTTCATTTTAAAATTTTGTTACTTCTTGTAGCCTTTGTGGTATTTTTTTTTATTAAATTTGAAGTTTATTTATGTATTTTGCCTATTAAAATTTTAGAAGAATTAGAATAGTGCTTCCTAAAATTATTTTTCCAAGGTACGCAAATTTTTTATATTTTCATATAAATTAAAGGAAAATGAGTATTTAATGCTATTTTTAATATATATCACAGCTCAAGTAATAATCTAAAATGATACCAAAAATTACGACTTTTTTTGGTGGGTTAGGCTTAGCGATGCAAAACCCCCGCCCTGTGGTACAACTCCTTTGTCCTTCACTATGTCTCGTGGGAAGGTATTTCACGGAGGTGCATTGTCCCTAAGGATTCAGGATAGTGAACATGAGTATTTTTTAAGAAAACTGATGCTAAAGGGGCTAGTGCCATATACATGCAGTGCTTTAGTAATATAATAATTAAAAAGGCAATCCTGTGATCATTGTGGCAGCCCAACGCCCATCCTGAAGAGGTTAAAATAAGTTTTTGTTATAAAGAAGATAAATCTCATTCAATCAGCAGAAAGCACCAGTAGAGTACTTTCGTTTTAGAAGAGACTAAAGATTTTTTTCCCTTTGTGATTTACAGTTAGAAAATAATTCTTTTATTAAATAAAATTAAAAGAATGTTATTAAATAATCATCAAGTTGATGGTTAGGTAGTCCAGGATGAAAAACAAATTAGGAAGAAGGTATTTTTATGGCTCTGAAAACAAATTGTTTACTTTGCGAAAATGGTGTCAGCTTTCCAAGTAATAAATTTACAGTTGGATGACCCTCAGCGGCTTCAATAATCCGTAATGCCTAATGCCATCTTGCAAAAAAAAAGACACTGGAGGTAACACAAAAAGGCCATCAACTCATTTGTCTTTGCCTGATAAATTTCCTGAACTTAATTTAAATGCACGATGATTCAAATGGAAAAATCTACATTTCATAAATTAACAAAGCTATTAATTTTAAAGAAAAATCATGAAAAAAGGGCATGGAAATCAATATGTTAAAATGTGCATTCCATCTTACTTAAGAAAGCACAAAAGATGATTGAAGCAAGCTCATTCAATGCTAAATTACCTAATTTTTTTTATTAGAAACTGCATTTTCATCCTAGACCACCTTAAAAAAAATTGCTAAATACTAACCAACACATGGTTTAATAAAAAAAAAATATATATAAAAGATCAATAAAAGAAAATCACAATTTTCTCAATTAATTAGAACTGAGTGAGCACCTTGAATCCATTGCTATAAGCCAGAGTTTCCCAACCTGTGGTATGCATATGCGTAGGGGGACGCAAAGGACCAGCTGGGGGCACGTGAACTCAAATTCGGCAATGGCGGACACAAGAAAACATAAGGGATTAAATATGTTACAGTATTTTGGTTCCCCAAGTTCATGTAAAATGCAAAAGTTGTGCAAGCCTTAAACCTACCCTCAAAATAAGAAAGAAAGCATAATTTTTAGCTTAATTATTAATGCAAAATTATTACAATACTGATTTTATCTGTTGATTTTGAACTAATACTATTCTAAAAATGGAATAAAACGTAAAATCAAAAATAAGCCCTGCAAATGTTATAAATTCCAGTCATTTCACTCTTAACCCTTTTTGTATAGACAGACGGTTAGAGGTGGGGATATGAGAGTAGGGGGTTACGCGAAAATAAAACGACTAATCAAGGGGTAACGCAAGGGGGAAAAAAAAGGTTGGTAACATCTGCTATAAGCAATTAATTCAAGGTGTGATATAAGTAAGATAAACTAATTAATTAAAATTAAAAATTACAGGCAAATTTTAAATAGAATATTCTTTTAATAAATTTTTATTCAAGTCAGGTAATGTAATTTGACTTAATTATTTTGCTTTCCTGAACTAGTAATTTAAAAATTTCACTAATGAGTTAGATTGTTTAAATAATCACTATATCCATTGCATATTAAATGACTAAGCATAATTTAATTCATATATCTTCCTTTTTACAAGTACTATCAAGATCACAGGGATGCTAATAATACATATTGAAAGATAAGGTTTATACATAATTATTAGCTTTTTAACCCCTTGACTTATAAAACTATCTACTTTTCAATGCTCTTTTTTTCAATTCAAATACTTAGAACTAAAATTCTCACAGTGTTACATGCAACCTTTATCTTCTAAATTAGAGCTATGGTGACTAGACTATAGTCATTTCCAGGATAATAACAGCTTATTAAAATAAATCAAGAGGCTAACAACTGAGATGATATTTAAAGCAGAATAATAATACATATTATATTGCTCAAATTTCTACAAAATTTGTATGAATAGTCATTCTAAGGAAAACATCTATGCTATCCAAGCATAAATGAGCTTACAAGCCAGCCAATGCATTACTAATAGTTAGTGCAATAAGATTAAAAATATAGAGGACTAGAGCAAAAATCAAAGACAAAAAATAACAAAGCTCTCATACACCAATTCAGCAATGGTATGAATTGATTCTAAGAGAAATTAAAATGTATAGTTTTTTTTATAGGGGAAAAATATTAGCCATCAATGCTACTACACGTAAAATGGGACAAACCTCTTCATTGAGATTACTGACAAGTAACACAGTACTCAGATGTTGACCAGGAAGTCTTAATCCTGCAACACCTAAAGCTGCAGCGGTACTTGCTGGTGACAAAGCAAAACTTCCAAGAGGTAGTCCTAAAAATAGAAATAAAGCATTATCAAAAAAGAAATGGAAACTGTTTATTTTATTTCAAATATTTTCAAGAATATAATGATGCAGAGCTGAAATAAAAATGATACAAACGTATGAATTTTCAAAAGAAATTACAGCTTATAGCTACACAAAAAAATAAATTAAAGACACTGCCGAAAAAAGAAAAAAAAAGTGTGTTATATACACATTCGTACTTTACAAGTTTTCAAATTCGGAAATCAGCCAGGCTCTTGACGTACAAAAACTAAGAAAAACAGAATTGGCAACAGTTCAATTAGCTGTTCAAGAAGAATGCTTTCGGCTTTTGTTTGAATTTAAATAATTGAAAAGTTCTATAAATCAGTGTCTGCTTTTAACGGAGAATTTGGCTAATGATTTGTGACTCAATTATTTTTTCTCGGACAAATAAAAAAAAAAATGGTTGAAAAGACTTTCATTTAAACACTGAAAAAATAAAAACCAAGTGAAGTATTTAAATTTCTCCTTACTAATTGTTAGATCCTCCAATGCAATCGAGTCTAAAACAAATCATTCTCGGATCTCATTTATCAAGCCATCTTGTCCTCAAGTATATTTGTCTCGATAACAAAAAGATATACTGTAACTTGCATCGGATCATGATGTTGAAATCTGGTTTTAAAAATGCTATTTCACAATTAATATCTGATTTAATTTTTTTTTCATGCCAAAAGGCACATCTATAAGTAGTTACTTGGAATATTAAGTGAAGTTAATTAATAAGGTTTAAGATAAGATTGATTAAAATAAGATTCAAGAAAGGTATCACTATTTTGATTTGATGCACTTTGCCAGTTGGGGAAAAACTTCAATAAAGGAAACAAACGTTATGTACTGATGAGCCAATCTGGTGCAAAAGCTGAAGGAAAATCTACACAGAAAACATACATATACAGATATATTTATCCCATAATGAAGCATTATAATTTAGAGCATTATTAATGAATACTTCCGATACTAAAAGAAATCTGACATTTCATAGTAACAATCATTTAATTACAATCGAAAAGATTTTATAAAACATATTTAGTAGCAATGCATACCTCCTGCGCCAGCAGCATATGCAGCAGTTAAAGGTGATCCTAATCCATGGGCAGCAAAAGGAGACGCCAAAACACCCATTGAACCTTTAGCACAATAGCAAGGATAAAAGCACAAGTCCTCGGTTATTTCTCATGCCAATTAAATGTTATTTTGAAAAAAAAGTTATTGCAAACAAAAAGGGAGAGGAATTGAAAACAACTTTAAAACATGAAAACTACAGCAAATGACAGGATAGCTCAAATTAAGTTGACTATCAAAGGAATCTAATAATTAAGCAGAAAATTAACTTTTCCATGAGTTTTATATAGTGTAAAACAAATAGCAAAGCATGCATACTAATAAAGATACACAAAATATGATAGTACCCAGAAATTAGGAGCTGTTACATTACAATAGCAGGATAAATATAAAATTACAAAGCTATATATTTTTCTAATCTTTGCACAAAATAGCAGAAGTAGGACTTAACTAAAATTTCAACCAGAATATCCTATGAAGTGAGGGTGGGGGGAAAAAACCTAAGCAATTAAAGTATTAAAAAGATAAATCTTACCAGGTAAACCCAAATTATCCAGAGTCAGGTCTCCAGTCGGTAATGTAGGATTGGTGAAGTCCCTACTCTTGTCATTGTTGAACTTTACATTAAGATTGGTAAGTTTTGAATACTCTACTCGTAATGTACAGCAAGAATTGTAAATATTTTGGCCATCCAATGACTAAAATATACAATGAAAATTAATTTTATATATTTTTGCTCAGAACTTTTGCACGCATAAAGCTTGAGGAAGTTAAACTTACCAACTTGGCAGCTTGTGCAGTAATTACATCAGGATACTGAATTAAAGCTTGGAATGTGCCTTGGGGGAAAAAACATTATTAACTGCATAAATTGGCAAGGTTAATTACTTAAATGATTTTAAATAACTAACTTTTTTTGTGCTTCAATACAGACCTTCTAAGATTATAACATTTGAAAATAGATTTTAATTGTACAAAATGGATATATAGATCTGCCAACATTTAAAACAAGTTTACACACATTTTATGAGTTAGGCAAGAAGCCGATAATATATTTCATTTAACCTTCCAACGGGTACGCCTACGCAAATTTTATGACAGTCAGGATCTTTCATACCCTGTTCTCAGATTCGGAGGCAATACTGCCTGAAGGTCATTGCTATTCCTTCATGTGACCCCTTGCTTCAGGATTAAATAGGTTTGTCCGAGTTTCAAGGTGATTTCATACTGTTTTATGCCTCTGCTGTAAAGTTTACACCGTGCCTGCTCGTGTAATTTGATAAAAAATTTTTCACCTCTGAACATTTCATTTTGGTATTTATAAATCCAGTGTGCATTACAGAGATTTAATAATTAATTTTACATTGACAAAAATATTTAATATGTAATAAGCCTGCTAATAATCCATGAAGCTGAAGAATTTTCTTGCAAAAACTTAGCCCTCACTGTTATGAAAAAGCACCTTACTACTCGAGGCCAAAATATCTGAACATCACCATATGAAATTACCATGTCTTTAAGTCTAAATTATACATCACAAACTGAAAAAGCAAGTGAACAGCAACCAGCATCGAGAAGAACTTGTGGTTTGTGTTTGAAAAAAAGAAAAACATCGTCAAAATCCATGAAATGCAGTACGTGCATCATGTATACTATATACATGATTGCACCGAATGCAAGGAGAGTGATTAAAAACTAAGAGAAAGACTTGGTCGTACAATCTTAGATTGTATTATAGTCTTTTTATTTTATATTTCTTAATAACTTTTTATTATTAAAGAAATATATAATAAAATAAAATA
The DNA here is from genome assembly GCA_013235015.1 of Araneus ventricosus. Taxonomy (NCBI): domain Eukaryota; kingdom Metazoa; phylum Arthropoda; class Arachnida; order Araneae; family Araneidae; genus Araneus; species Araneus ventricosus. The sequence goes on from BGPR01010180.1 coordinate 14,188, forward strand.
ATAATAAAAGTTATAACAATAATTTAAGGTTTTGCAAATAATATTAAAATTAATTTTCACTCTTGATGAATAGATTTGCTTTCCTGACATGTCTCCTATTACAATTACGGAATAAATTAAAATTGCCATAGTAAAAAGGAAAAGAATTATTGTGTTGTAAAAAGTACGACATGCGCCTACTCCTGTAAAAAATTATAACGAGCCCGCTGAGAGATTAAAACGCATTAAATGACATCAATAATTTTTGATTTGACAAAAATATGTTCTTAGATATTTCTCAATTGGAGTTGCAACATAATTTCACCAAATTAATACAAATAATTTACACAAGAGTTCTTTCCAAGTATATAAGCTGAAGGAAATAAATAATTAGCATACTAGGATTAAAAAAGTAAATTACAGTTTATTACAAAATAAAGTTGAGATGAACACAGTGGAAAAAATTTGTTAGAAGTCAAATAAGAAGAAAGAAATTTGTAAAAAAGAAAAATGGTTACCATTTTTGGTAAATGTTACAATTTTCAGGACCCTTCCAACACGTGAAAAAATCTATATACAAGAAAAATGGCCATCAATAAACAGCATTAAAAATATTTTTGATTGTGTGTTCATAAAGGACGTTTTGAAAAACATACCTAATTATTATTTATATATTAAAAAATGACTGATAATACTGTATGTATATATTACCAATACTTCAATAATACAGTACAACCTTGTAAATCCGAACTGCTCAGGGGTTTGGAAGGTCCGGATTTCGAAAATTTCTGGATTTTAGATATCTTACTTAAACCAATAGAGATTCTACATGACAATTAAGCGTGCATGTGCAGACGTCTTCAGAACAAACCCAGGAGTTGCAAGGCAACAGCAAATGGTTGCCTCTGACGTTTGAACATGCGCAACCAATCGAAACGTACGCTGAACTACACGCTGACAACAATTCCAACAACTCCACATAAAAATAGGTTTTAAACAATAAAAACATAAAGAGACATTAAAAAATGACAAAGAAAAAAAGAAATTGTAGTTTAAAATGAATAGAATGACTGGAGTTTCCGCATCTTGCATCAAGCATTCTAGTTTAAAATTTATTTGGATAATTTTTTTCTCATCACAAGTTGGGGGGGGGGGGGCCCGCCGCCCAGTTTTTGGATTTTAGATGTCAGGATTGTCGAGGTCGAACTGTATTACCAATACTTCAATAATAATTAAAATAAAACATATGATTAAAAAGGGAAATCTTTTCAAAAAAAATAATATAATTTTATCATTACAATGATATGCAATTGGTTTGTAATTCAGTCATTTAAAGCAATTGAACTCCAAAGAAAGAAAAAAAATTCTAACCTGGTACAATATTTCCAAGGAAACTGGATATAGTTGGTTATCAACAACTACCCTGAGAACAGTATTTGGCCCACCCTGAGTGTCAGATGTATGATTCAGCAAAACTTGTGCAGCCTGCAATGCTGCCTGTGCTGGGTTATTCTATTATAAAGATAATTATGTCACATCTCAATACACACAGAATGGCACAAAAAATTTTAAACATTATATACACGCATTTTTTCCCTTACTAAAAAAAAAATAAAATTCTTACCCCTGTTGCATGAGCGTTTTCAGTCTTAAGCTCCTTGTGATTAGAGAATTGTACATAGACGTTACGACCACGAATGAGGGGAGCTCCAGAATTAGCATAATAGTTCACCATGGAGGCAGCTGATGCTTCATCGGCCATTTCTAAAAATGCCTAAAAGAGAACATAAATCTTTAAGCAGAGTTCCCACTCTTATCGAGGGAAAAAGAATTAAAGGACCATAAAATGACATTTTTATATATTACATATGTAAAAAATTTTGTTTGGATCGACAATTCTAATAATAAAACCGTGTACCAAAATTTATCCATCTAACTATTTATGTTTTTGAGATATTGTGTTCACATGAACACATACTTCCCTGGCTCTATGAAATTAAATAACACACATTTGAAAACACATTTCATTGAAGAGAAAATTGGTTGTTGGCATTTAAAACAAAAACAGTTCAAATTTCAATTAAATACAATGCTTTTATCTTCGATTTTATTAACTTACGAAAAGACAGGTGATGTTAAATATGATTCATTTCAACTGGTAACTATTCTTTTTTAAATTGACCAAATGATTCATTTATTCAAGAACATTCAAATGTTTGCCATTCCACACTGTACAATTGTCATATTTCCACATTCCAAACAGAATTCAGAGTAGTTTTGCCAAATTTTACCTCCTAATGAATAATTTTAGTTACACTAAAATTAGAAGAAATTATTTAATAGCTTAAGACTGTCACAACTTGTGTTTAGAACAAGACTGTCAAATGCAGATCACATTTCATTCAATGCTTCTATTTGCCTCATCTTCTGTTTCACCAAATACCTTTTCTTGCAGTTGTCATTTTTGGTAAAGATACATATAGCTAGGGTTACCATACGTCCGGATTTCAAGCTGGCATCCAGATTTAAGCAAGCGAATGTGGCGAGAGAGAAATTTGTATTAGGGAAGATCTATTATATTCGAAAAAGCCAGTGTCATTCCACCAACGAAATCTATAATTCAAGCAATTGGTGCAACCTCCCTTCTACAATTCGTTTGTCGATTTTCACAAAAAGAAATGGGAGGAAGATAATGTTACTCCTAGGGGATGGTTCAAAAGCCTTGTCGTGAAACCCCCGATTACCTTCACAGATGGCCAGTCTTGGTGTCCCATTACTCTGAAATGACATACTTGGGAAGACGCTGCTGAATATATTACCCCATTGTGGGTGTAGGGAAAGTTTGGGTGTCATACAGTAGAAAAAAATGGAGGCATGTCTGAAGGCAGTGTCTTTCCCACTAGGGTTCGGCGTTCAATAACTTTAAAAGCAATAAATTGCTAAACTTTGCTAATTATGATGCTACGCATCACAGGTACTTCAAAAGTGATACGTCCTGTCCTATGGACGACATCCAGGATGAAAAAAATAGCTGAATATTTTGGACGAGATGACCCCATCGGCAGGCCATTAATCTGTACTTCCAACTGCAACCCCGATAGAAGAAAAAACAAATCTCTTTTCAGCTGCAATCTGAAAATGCAAAAGAATCTAATTGGACGAGATTAAAAGCAAGAAAGGATATTTTAGGAAACTGTTTACTCTTCTTTTGGGGGAAATATATTCTTTTCAGTCTCGCGCATTTGATCATCATATTTTTTGTTCATTTCATTCTATGCAGCGCAATTGAGAACAATGTCAAGAATGAACAACTTTTATTTTAATCAGTTTTATGAGGGGCGAGTGCAAATTAGTACTTTCAAAATTTCGTTGTTTTCCTTCCATTGATTCACATCTTAATGCAATTATTTTAAGAGCTTAATTAAAATAATGCTTCTGAGCTTATTTAAAATAGTAAATAAATTTTTAAGCTACTGCAAAAGGCAGGGATACACAATCTGCGGGCCTCAAAGTCCATTTTAATTATTTTATTTGATAATCGGAAAAAAACCAGCCATTATTATTATTATTTTCTTTTTTTTGCAAATAAAAGCATAATTGTGTTGGAAAAACGAGTATCGTGATTTCTAAAATCTAAAACGCTATATACATTTAAACACTAAACTAAATAGAATCGTAAATGTTCAAAGTATATTAATGTGGTGTAATTATTTCCAAATCCATGTACAAACTCATCAAACAAGGAAATGAATTCCCTTATTTAAATATAAAAATTAAAGTGATGTTTTCTTCAAACATTTTTAAAATCGTGGAATTTTTCGTGTGCTTGCCAGGCACATCAGCTCCAGCTGAAAGAGGGATGCTGTCCATGCCAGTTGTGAAAAAATTGCTGAACATCAAAGCTAATTTCATTTTAACTTCGCCCGAGTTTTACGAAAAAATTAAAAAAAGTGCCAAGACATTCTTGCATAAAATTATCTCATCTGAAAAATATCTCCTGAAAGAAACTGGAAAAGATAGGAAGGTGGAGGAACCTCCTAATCCAGGCCCTAGATCAAATTAAACAAGTAAGGGAGAAAAAAGCAATTTATTTTATTTTTAATTACTGTAATTTTGATTTACCAAGCATAAATAAAAATTGTATCTTCTTTGCATTCTGAAGTATTAATTTTTTTCACTTCCTGAAAGTCTGTGCTAGGCTAGAGTTTAGAAAAAGGGTCGTTAATAGTCAGCTAATATAATTTTAAGCTATATTTTGACCCCCCTAATTAATTATATATTAATAACTAACAATTAGTAATTAATTTATAATTAATAACTTATTATTAATTCTATATTAATAACTATATAATTTAATATGTTAATACCCTTCGATCCCCCAATCCGCCATGTCCGGATTTCAATGAAAAAATTATGGTAACCCTACATATAGCACACCTACCGAACATAATTTTAACTCCAGTTAAGAACAACTGAATAAAACCTTATTCAAGGATGAATAGAAGGGTTTAAGCTAGGTTTCGACTAAGAAACATACGGAGAAAGCATTTTCCATTGAAGAAAGTATTCGCGTACCACAAGATCCCAAATGCATTATATATTATTCAACCCCGAA